>JAMKCH010007213.1:0-42664 GCA_023653785.1 Ophioderma brevispina
GGGTGAGTTATATGTATCATCGGCGGACGAAAAGTCGGGCACTCGTTGAGAATGTGATCCGCAGTTGTGATGGAGAACCCACATTGGCCGGCTGGCGATGGCCGCAGCACCATCGGTGCATATTGGTATTGAAGCGACCGACTCCTGTGCCAATACGGTTTCAGGTGACCCATTCCTTGCGTGGGATTGCTGCCAGGTTGGTAGTTCTGTCTAGGTGTAATTGAAAGTTGATCTGGTCTTGAATGTCTAGCCAGGCAGTATTCCATGTCGTAAGATGTTGAATGGGGGAACTGGAGAGTTTAGCAGCGTGTCGGCAGAAAGGTCGGCGAGAGCGCCGTCTCTGTCTACCGAGCTTGTGTGATTTTTGACAGTGTATGAACAGGTGCTTGTTGTCAGCAGGGCCTTATTCACTAGTTTGTGTGAGTGGTGCTCCCTCCGAGTGCTGCAGGTGCAATGCTGAAAGCACAGGTAGGAATCAGTGGAGTGGGGCGGAGGCAGCGAAGTTATTGGTTCTAAAAGGTCTCGTGAGTACGTGTCAGCTTCTTTGGGTGAGAGCTGTTGCACCATGATGGGGTGGCATATTCAGCAGTGTTGTAGACCAGAGCCAAGGCAGAGGTGCGTAGGGTCGTTGGGGCTGGCACCCCATGAAGATCCAAGGCAAGTCTGCACCACAGGAGGGTTATTCCTCGAAGATAACTTGCGCATACGCTCGCAGGTGCTGCCCGGTAAGTAAGCTGCCGGTCAAGCTTCAATTTCCAGTAGGTTGGTGTAGTTGTATGGCAGAGGCGCGCCATTGAGGTTGATTTGAAGCTGGTATGAGCCTCTTTGGGGTTGAGGTGGAAGGCAGTAGCGGGGTCTTGGCTCGATCAGCTTCAGTTCAAGGTTGGATATTGCTGCAAGTAGGCAATGTATGTAGTAAGTGGGCTTCTTAATTCTGCCAATTGATGTCAGAGTTGGAGGAGGGCAAGATCGTCGGCGTAGCCTATTGTATAGAGTTGTTGAGGTATATCGTGATATACAAGTTGAACAGCATAGGAAAGCCAATACAGATCCTTGTGGTACTTCCTCAGACGACACAGATGACTACTCTGTCCATCACTGGTATTGAGAATAAAGCTACAGCTTGCAAGCAGGTACATTGTTAAAAGTGACGATCCAGGATGGTAATGAGAAGCTTGAGGTTCAGGCCCGGTGCCAACACGGGTGTCGTATGCTGCAGTATGGTCCACCAAAATGACGCCTGCCTTACTACGCTTTCAAAGCTTTCCTCAATATCATTGTGCGTTTTACATCTGGTGGACAGTGCTCCGGCCAAGGCGAATCTGCTTGTTAGTCAGGCAGATGGGGTTCGACGACGGGCTATTGCTGTGATAAATTTGCTGAAGTGGCCGCCAAAGGGTAATTAGTGGTGTGTACCATTCAAGGTAGGTCAATAACCTGCCCTACTTTAAAAATTAGCTGAGCGAAGCAAAAAGTTCAACAAAATCCAACTCTCAGCGAAGCCATATATTTGTTCGTCTTAGTCGGCCAGTGAGTGGAGTATATATCGGACTTTACACCAAGGGGGTGAAACAGCATTCCAAACCAGTCGTCCGTTTTGCTGGGCGCTGACATTTTTGAATATTGCACGAATAAATTATCAGTTTTGGGTGCTTGTATACACACTAATGTCAATTCGATACAAACAATCCGCCCAAAATATCAGTTGTTGGATGTTGGGTGCTATTGGGTGGTTAAATTTTTTCCTACCCATGGCCACACAAGAATGAAATGACCCATCAGTCCCCAGTCTTGATTTAAATAAACCGCCTCAATGAATACATCTTTTCACCTAAGCGCGCATTGCCAAGCTTATGAGAAAAAAGAGTATCAGCACAATGATCCAGGTACACTATTTTACACCCTGGCCAACCTCTAACACATACATTAATTTTGTATCACTACCGAGGAGTGTAATATACAAAGCGTCACCCACAGTATGTGTAAGAATCGGAGGCAGCCATTGCCTTTCTATTGTTGTATACTAATAATGTTTTTACTCTAGTTTTTCTTTGTGGTCGGCAAAACCTGCGAGACGGTGAATTTCTAAAGATTCCGTACCGTTTTGCCTCTATCTATATCGAACCTCTTTGCTTTTACACTGTGAATTAAATTTTATGATCATTCCCAGGGGGCCAAATGGGCGGGCTAATGGTAAGGTGTGGGCTCTGAAGCAAATGTTTTAATTCAACCTACAAGCCTATTTCAATGATTTATGCAAAAATCTAGTTTGTGCTCACCTTTGAATGTAAGGGGACCCCCTAAATTGGTTTGAGCTCAAAAGTTCATTAAACTGTTACGAAGAATTACACAAAGTTTGCAGGCACATCACGTATCGTGGTAACAAAATAGATACTAATGTTTTGCACTGATGAGGACACTCAAAGTTCAGAATGTTTATTTGTTTTGTTTTTTGGTTTTCCTTCCTTTAAAGGTGCAACAAGATATTTTGAAGCACCCAGATATTGGTGGGTCATCAGAGTAATTACATCGCTGGACCCCTCGGAATGAGTGTTGAGATGCATTATTTGCGAGTGGGAGAATGGGATTGTGGATGATGGGAGTTGTGTCAGAGGGTTTTAGATGGAGGAGGAATGCCGTTGGAGTGGGCTGTGAGTGTGTTTAGTTCCCATTTTTAAGGGAAAAGGGGATGCATTGAGCTGTGGTACATATAGGGGTGTGAAGTTGTTGGATCATGCGATGAAAATTGTGAGAGGGTGGGGGGGTATTAGAGAACAGAATTCTTAGGATATTAAAGTGGATGAGATGCAAATTTTGGTTTTATGCCAGGGAGGGAACGATAGATGCAGTGTTCATTCTGAGAGATGCAAGAGGAATATCGAGCAAAGGGAAGAAGCTGTAAATGTGCTTTGTGCCTGGAGAAGGCCCTTTGGAATCAGTTACCGAGAAGTGATGGATGGGCGATGAGGAAGAGGGTATCCAGAATGGGTGGTTAATATCGTTGATGAGCCTGTATGAAGTAGCAAAAACAAGAGTTATAGTAGGGTCTGAGTTGTCCTGAGTGAAGGTGGGTGTGCATCAGGGTTCTGTGCCTCTCGCCGTTGGTTTTTGCAATTGTGGTTGATGTGGTTAAAGAGAGTGCAAAGAAGGTTTGATGAGTGAGATGCTTTATGCTGATTATTTAGTTTTAATGTGTGCGACAATGAGGGTTTGAGGGAGAATTTTTGGAGTGGAAGAGGCAATTGAGAGTAAGGGCCTGAGTAAACCTTGGGAGGACTAAAGTGATGGTGAGTGTGGAGGAGGGGGAGGTGTTAGTGAGTTAAGTGTGGACCATGTGGAATATGTGGAAAGAGGGTGAGGCAAATTCAGTGTGGTGTGAGAGATGTGGGAAATGGATTCATGGTAGATGCACACCGATGAAGAGTGTGACCCCAGGTTTGGCAAGAGATTTTGGTTTGGGAAGATGCAGGGGAGTTGAGGTGTTGGGGAAAGGAGTGGAAAAGTTGTGTTACATTGGAAACATAAAGGATTTCACATACCTAGGGGACGGAATTAGTGCGGGTGGTGGAGGGGAGGCGGGTGACAGCAGAGTAAGGTATGGGTGGGGAAGTTTAGAAAATGTGGAGAGTGTTACTTGGCGAAGATTTCCTGAAATGAAAGGGATGGTGAAAGAGTTGGTGTGAGATCAGTGATGCTGTATGGGATGAGACATGGTGCCTGATGTGAAACATGAGATGGGGATTTTGAGAAGGCAGAGAGAGCAATGTGAGACGCACTGGTGTGGTGTGAAATGATGGATAGGAAGAAGATTGAAGACTTGATGCATATGTTGGGTTGGAAGCGGTGGCTTACCGACTGGCAAGGGATGGTATAAGATGGTATGGGCACGTGCTGAGGAAGGATAGGAGCATGTTTTTAAAACGGGCTTTGAGTTTTTGAGTGTGTGGTTGAGGAAGATGGCCGCACAGAGATATGGATGAAGCAAGTGGGGAGGGATAGGAAGGTTGGGTTTGAGGATTGGGGATTCGTTGAAATCGGGCGAGTGGAAGGAGGGAGTAATGGTGATTGCTACGAATGTTAGGTGAATCCGGCCACCCCCGGTTGCGGGGACAAAACCGATTTAAAACTTTGGTTTTACTACTACTACAATTCATAGATTTCTTAGCTTGTATTTGCTACATAACTGTCTTAAAATAAGCAAAGGGCGATTTTGACTTGCTATATTTCAATATAAAACATCGGCTGAATCGTATTTGCTCCTATACGAAATAGAATTTCCACAATTTTTGTACCAAGCACCATTTCCACTGATCCTTCAGATAGGAATATTTTAAGAAAGCTTTACATCGGGCAATTTCGATATTTTTAGGGACCCTGATTGTGGAAATCTCTCGTTGCACCTTAATGTTGTGCTAGATTCTTGGTAATTATTTTTGTCCATTTTGCTGATTTTGTCCACACTTAAAGTTTCCTAACAGGCTAATTTTAAATTAGAATTTTTAAACGATGTCTGAAAGGTCTGAAAAAGAAGCTACTGCAATAAGATTCCTTATTAGCAGAATTAACGAATAAAATTTTGTCTATGGAGGTTGCCATGTTTCGGCATTAGTGGCGTTGCTCGGCATGGTGACGTTGTATGACTTTGACAAGTCATGAATCAAAACAGGTGTCTGTGGAATGTCTAGGGTTACTCCTATCATTAACAATTGAATTAAGGGCACTTTGTGATCCCAACCTCGCCCCCCACCCGACTTACCTACAAGATGTTGAGATTTTTATCTCATCTGAACCGTTGCCTTAGTAATCCACATTGCCCAATCTTACGTGCAAATTCGGTCGGCATCTGTAAGAATCGCAATTTTGTATTTTCTGTCTGTAAAATGGACATAAATATACAGCACTTGGCCTATGGACCGTTGGAAATGAGCACTTCGCATAACACAAAACCGCCAATCGGATTAGCTCAAATTTTGGGAATAGGCCTTTCTCAAGATATTAGTGATCAATGAATAAAACAGAAGGTGTTTGACATCACGAATGGCCCTTTAAAAACTGGGACAATTCTTGAACAGGATATACGGAAAAGTTTTAGCTGTTTCATTTCATTGGGCTACTTCTTTCATTATACACTATGTCTACAAACCATCATGATTTCTATTTTTCACATGGGCCCGATCAAAATGGCTGCCTTCCATATGAAGATATTCCAAACGTGTCATTTTTTCTGACTTTAGTGATGTTATTTTAAACAAAATGTATAAGTTAAGTTTGAGCATAAATTATATTAGCCTAGCATTAGTATAGGGCAATGCCATATAGGGCAATGGAGACCTGGGACCAAAATCCTTTGTCAAAATGTTAGAGGTGTCATACAGGACATGTTTTTGGCTCGAGCAAAGCTATCGAGCCTTCCCGATCCGCAGAATGTGCCTTTACCGCAATAAGGCACTTTTCGTCAGTTTCCAGAGTTGCTATAAAATGTTTCACACATTTTTTCTGCTTGTTATGACTTATAATGGCATGTGCGTTTGACTAACTAATTTTTCAAAGCTTTTCCCACTCTATAGCAGCGAAAAAGTTGTCCGGGAAAGCATATTTTTGGTAATAGGCCCAACTCGTTGAAAAAGGTGAAATTCGGACCCTTTCGTATGTTTCCGTGCGCTTTGTCATTATTTTGCTCTGTAAAATAATGTTGTCGTAACGAGTGCGGAAATCGGCACAGTGGTCGTGAACATAGTTCTTGCGGATGTGTTCATTTTGGTGAAGCGGTTTTACGCTCCGAATAACTCGGCCCGCGTCCCAAAACAAACGGACCCTACAACCGGATTCTCCCGGTTCGCTAGCAAATCTTCCTAATTTCCGTATTAGGAATATAAAATAAATATAGAACATTCCAAGGAAACCTGTATCACGGAATAACTTCCATATACCCTATAAGAACATTTTTTGAACACATATGGAGTGCTTCATGTAGAAACGGAATTATACTAACCATAAAACGAATTAAAAGCTTTTGTCTGACCATTCGATATTTGAAATTCGCGCTACTGTATATGGATTGTATTTTGTGTTATGCGATACGGACGTCTACAAGTAGCGTCATACCTCTTCACACATATCTTTCATAATGTGTAAATTTCCTATGTGCATGAACTAAACGTGCCGGTCGTATCGCATACATGTTATACACTAGCGCAATTTTTAATACAACATGGTAGACTTGATGGTTTTATTCATTGTTCGGGTTATAAATCCGTTTTTCTATGAAACACTCGATATGTGGTCCATAATTATTTATAGGTATATGTTTTAATATTATTCTTTGTACTGGGTTCTCCTTTAAGAAAGAGGGCAATATCTTTACATAGTGAATAAAGAACATAGATTTGAAGATTTTCAATTTATAAATCTTGTTAAACTGTTTCCGACAGAATTTTTCTCCTGACTTTCGGATGGTTCACTCATTCTATATGTGATTTAACCATTTAGTTTTAACTGCTGTATGCTAAATGTCTTCTGATGGAATTTTAGTTAACTACTTAACTGCAATGGTGCAAATGATATACCAACAAACAATGCATTGTTATAGTAGTTTTGTCTTGAAGTTTTCAAGCTTTAAAAGTTTAGGCCTTGATACTTTTCATGTACTTTTAAAAAATACTCTATATGGACTCAATATGTTCCTACTGACAGTTCCTTAAAGCAATAATGGCACATTTTTTGAAGAGCGCCCCAATTTTCAAAAGTTGATATTTTGGCACAGTTACGTTGGTAATTGTCTAGGAAACTATACCTGCGAACGAGAATGCTAAGAAATGTGTATTTATCATAAAATAAGCGATTTTGTAATTAGAATTGGGATCCCAGATTGGACTTAACGGCAGAGCTGGAAATGCTACGTTTATGTCCGTCCATGATGAATTAGTGCCACCTCGAGAAGATAACCTCTAACTTGAATTGCCTGAACCAATAAAACAACTAATGGATGAGCGTAGAGACGTACATGGCGCTATTTCCCGGCTATTTCACTTTGGAAGGCCGTTTCCAGCAGCCGTTGAATTATTATTGGGATCCCCGATAATAATTATTCTTTTACAAAATTCCTTCGTTTGTGACACACAGACATTTTTTAGCTTAACCATTCACAGGTACAGTTACCAATGCAACCGTGTAAAAATCTCAATTTTTTTGAAAAATTGGGGGCGCTCTTAAAAAAAAAGTGCTAATATTGCTTTAAATGGGGCTGTCAGACAGCGGAGCTCTGTCCATTTTTTCTGGAAAAGTTGTATTTTAAAGAGCTCTATCTCATGATGCAGTTCATACGTGCATAGGTAGCTTAGTTATGAGCCTTTAAAGTTTAGACTTTAAGTTTTTAATGTGCCACTGTACTTAAAGGTGCATGTTCCGATAGTCTTTGGGACCCCCCCGATTTACCCGGAAGTAGTATCGATTTTGATATCAGATAAAAAGGCCGTATTTTTCTCATTGTCGTCCTGAAATTTCAGCCCTCAAATCCATTTCATTCGCAAGATTTAAACAAAAAAACACCATTTTAGTGGTTAACCATCAATATTGAATACAGTATTGAATAGGGCTTTGCAACATGCATTATTGCGTCTACCATCAAAACCACAAGTTTGTTTCCCACGGTACTTGATGTGGTGTAGGTGCAAGTGCCAGGCTCTCATATCAAGTAGAGAACACAATACACATAAATCGGAACAAGCACCTTTAAACAATTCTCCATGTGGACTGTGTCATACTGACAGTTTCTTAAATGGGGACTGTCAGATGGCAGAACTCCATTTTTTTCAGGAGAGTTATTCAAAGAGCTCTCTCATGATGAAGTTGTATGTGGATGGCTCAGTTTTTAAATTATGATCCTCCAAAATTTAGACTTTCCTCCTTTTTCATGTAATATAAAAAAATCAGAAAATCTTTAAAACTACATTTCTTTGGCACATAAGATGCTACGGCCACCAAAGTTACTCAAAAAGAGCCACTGGCCATGACTTAATGTGAGATGTACACAGATTGACCTTTGATGACCCCTATGTGACCTTTGACCCAATTTCATTAAAATCAAACAAAGGTTAACAATTGCTCATTTCTTACATATGCATCGACTGATTAACTTCATACTTGGTCAGAAAAACCACTGGCCCAAGGCTCATATGTAGTGTAAACAAAGTGACCTCTGATGACCCCTATGTGAACTTTGACCCCATTTTGTGAAAATCTTTAAAACTACATTTCTTTGGCACATAAGATGCTGCGGCCACCAAAGTTACTCCAAAAGAACCACTGGCCATGACTTAATGTGAGATATACACAGATTGACCTTTGATGACCCCTATGTGACCTTTGACCCAATTTCATTAAAATCAAACACCAAAGTCTCTCAACAAAAAACACTGGCTAAAATCTATCAAACATCAAACTACGACTCCGTTGACAAACCGTGATGGCAGGCGACACAAGCGTTCAGGGGAACGATGTATTTTTTTACCTTTTTTACTTTTAACTTGAGAATATTGATTTCTTTCCTATTTATTCAAAAATGTGCACAAATCTTAGAAGCTTGGCCTAATTTATCTGATATTGTTGTGACTGTTTCTATTGATACTTTGGCATAAAATAATGCAGTGACATTTTTATGATGATTCTGTACACTACAACATATTTGACAAGTTTACCATAAAATTATGAAATGTGAATTTTCACAATGAGTAGATTAGCTCAGCACTTGCCTGAAAAAATTGTTCATTTTGGTTGAGTTATGGTCCACTGAACAATAAGTCAGCAAAACAGACTTGTCCACAAAGCATCATTTTTCTTAGGCATGGAAATCCCCAATGCCCAAATCGAGCAGATTGTGTGTCCTACCCCCCCCCCACGCCCTGACACAAGACAGAAAACTGGTATTTAGCACAACTGCAGACTTGTCCATGGGTATTTATTTCATATGAAATGAATAAGTACCCAAATTATTTGGCAACCGTGTTTTTCAAATCTGAAATCATAGCATGCATTGAGTTGAACTTTTTGACACAGGGGTCAGTCCAACAGTCGCAAGTCGCAATTGCATTGATGATAAAAACCTGAGGGTTCAATGGCGTTCCCCAGGCAACGCCAAGTCAAATTCAAAGTCAATTCCATTGCTAATTTCCCACTGTCAAACGAGTCTCGCTAACGATTAAAGCGTATAGCCTCAGCACCATTGGTGCCGTGTTTGTACATGTTTTGGGTCATTTAGAGCACATCTAGGGTAGTCTGTATGGAAATTTTGTTTGAAAGCTCTAGCATGGTCTTCCGAATTCACAACCCTGGATTTCCCCTATGGCTTTAATATGGGACTTTAATTATCAATAATGTAATTATTAGCCAAAGACACAAACAATTCCAACATTTTTTGTAACATGAAAGTGCTGTTTTCAGATGCAAAGACCAGAAATCTGTATCTCGTACACATGCTGCATGCCGTGCCGCAAACTTATGGCGTAATTTTTTAGTGACTTTTGAACAGAACCAATTTAGGTCCCCTTACAATTCATTAAACTAGGCATGTAGTCTTTACTTTAGAGCATCAGACTTCAGCAGCCGCACAACCTTCCATTAGCCCCCTTGGAGAATGATAATATAAATTTATTCACAGTGTGGGGGAATTTTCAACCCCCCATAAACATAAAAAAGGATGCTGGTGAACCACCTTACTGTTTTGGCATGGAATGACCCGGTGATATGTGATGTTTTTGAATTTCAATCAAACAAAGAAAGGTGTCTGAGTTTAAGTTTTGGTGCCTTTTGTATATTGTGTCCCTTGTGATTAATGGCATCATTCACACAAAGACTGTAGGGTGACAGGACATGGTGAGTTCTGGTGCTCTATGATCCTGGTTTCTTGTGAAGAAATTGCCAGTCATTCAAACAAAGACATGTAGGTGACGACATGGGATTTTGGTGTGTGATATGTGTGTGTTTGACTTTCATTCAAACAATCAATGGTATAAGCCATTTATTTTCAATGTACAGAATGTTTGCAATTTTCATTCTGTTGGAAATTGCATGAATCATAATTTTTTGAGTAGTATTCTGCAGACTGGTGAAAGTATTGTGCATGTGTGGGTGAAAAGTATCAATCATGGCACAGAGTGTGCTTTGAATGCCGAATAAATCTGGTCTAGGAGCCAAATTAATTTCATTCCAATATGACCGCCCTTTTTCAAATGGCCGCCACCCTATAACAAGGCATTAATTATTGCAAATAGGGTTTTAACTTTATTATATAGGTCAGAATATAGCCTTGGTTCACTTTTTAAATCAATATTTCTGTTATTTCCCCAAAATGTAGTTTAATTCCCAAAAGCGGTCACACATTGGTGCCTACTTCAAGATGGCTGCCACTCACAGAAAAAAGCTGCTTATTTTGTAGTGGGTTTCGTTGATTTTCTAAACTTTGGTCCTCACATATCCAAACCAACATTTTATTTTTGTAATGCCAATGTACAAGATATCAATGGCTGCCATGTTCAAAAAATGGCTGCAAAATTATATGGCAGCTACTGTCCCTTGATATGTTAACGGTAGTTATTGATTTTTATGTGTCCGCCGGTTCGAATTCGGCCAGCGCATATTTTTTTTTTTTTTTTCAACACTTTGTGTGCTGGCTATCTCCAGGGATAGATAATAAATATCCATCCTTGTTTACCCTGAGAACTAAGTATTTAAAATTTAAAAACAAATATAAATTGTATATGTTAAAATATACGTTCGAGTGCTATCCGGCTTGGAAAACGATGGACACCTTGAACTAACACCTATAATGAGATCTACGTGCTAGCAAGTAATACGGAGTTTGCCAGTTCGAATCCGGCAGGCTCACATGTTTTTTTTCACACTTGTTGTGCGCTGGCTACCTCCAGAGAAAGATGTAATCAATATCCCTCCTGGTCGACCTGGAGAACTAGTAGGTTAAAATTCACTTGTGTGGGTGTTTAACATTTTTGGCTGCTGTGGAGGATTTGTTGGATACCTTCGACTCCAAGCTTTTGATTGTAGACCATTCTTTCTTGCTGTTCTGGGTCCATATTGATGGATTCAATTATGGCGTGCCTGGTTCTGCTCCTTTCCTCTTACACTTCCCTCCCGTAAGCCAGTGTGTTTTAACTGAGACAGGATCGGCTTCAAACATTGTGGAATACCCTTTATCTCCTTTAGCACATTCCTTGGAAAGTCCTGGTAATGTATGCTTGCCTACAGCCTCTTGGATGAAGGCTCCGGCAGTCCTTTTCACTATTTGGACAAATTTGTTGTCATAGTTATGGATTTTAGAGCAACCATCTTCACGTTCTGTAGTTTAAAGTGCCGCTAAAAGGCACTTTGTTCGGTCTTACTGACTTCAGTCCATTGACTTAGAATGTTAGGAACAGATTCAGAACATCTTGCTACACATTTAGAGATTTTTGCCAACAATAGCTGATATAGATCAGGAGTGTAACCTCTCTTCCAATGTGCACTATAAATGATAGCGGCAGTTTCAGCATGTTTCAGGGTCGTGAAGGTGATTATATGTTGGACTGTCTACCTTCTTTCCACAGCTTGTCCGTCTTGGGGGTGCTTGAAAATCTGCTTGATAGATTTGTAGAACTGATATACCTATGACAGAGCTGAAGCTCTTACTGGTGAGGACTTTGATGTTGTCAGCAGATATTGAGGTTGCTTCTACAATGGGTCTTTTTTCACACATAGACACTTCCCAAACGGGGTCGATGTGGGTCTCCCACTATCAAGGATTTTTCATGAAAGTATTAGTAGAAGACCTGTTTGCTACACATAAGGCTACCAAAAGTACTTCTGCAGAGTCAACTCATCTTTTGGGTGTTGGCGAATTTGGCCATCATTTTTGAATTTGCCGTAGAAGTGCCACGTAATAGGATTCGTTGCCCCTGCAATCAGTTTAACAAATCACTACGCTTAGAGCACAGGGAAATCAGCTTTTCATTTGGTAACATGTATCTTGTGCCCTGTGATTTTTTGGACTGTTTGCTGGGGCAATGAATCGAATTCTCCCACTACTGGATGTACATTTTACAGGCTGTGTTATAACACAAAGACAACAATACCAAATCATATAGGGTATGGTTATTTAAATAAAAGAAAAACCACTCAAGTAGCCACGAGGACTCATACGGCACGTAGTGATACTTCGACAATTAGTGGCCATCGAGGTTGCAGCCATCCTGGCCACCTTATAATGGAAACAGCAATTTAACCACAGACCTTAATTGGTTTTTTCCTCTTAGTGATGTTAATTCCTTCCTTGATGGAGTTATATCAAATTAAGAAAAATTCATTTCTTGATATCAAAGATAGCGTAAAGACACTATCGTGATTTGAAAATATTTGAAATTTTGGCGGATAGCTTCTAAGTGAAGGATAAGTCTGTAATTCTCATAAGTTAACCTTCGCAGCTGTAGAATTGACAGAAAAGGGACTTGTTTACATACATGCAAAAAATCGCCGCCAGTTTGGATTCAAGTCTATTGGGCGTATTTCTTTAAGGTGATGTTTATTCTATCTTTATGCACATTGTTCATAACACCTTATGTAATCATAAGATCAAGAAAAATCATCATTCTTGATAATCGAATGATCTCAAATTGGCCCGCCATTTGGGATTTTCTGCCATTTTGAGTCCTTTTGCTAATGTTAACAATGGAAATGGCAGTGGAGTGTTAATCAGGGTATTCTGTTCCTAAAATGGCACAAAACAATTAATTGATAACTGGATCATTAAACATAGAAAGCACTTAAAACCTGCCATTTTCACAGTGGCAATCCATTTGAATTTTGGTGCCATCTTGGAAGAAAATTAATTTGGCGCCTAGACCAGATTTATTCAGCAATCAAGAGCTACATCTGTGCCCCAATTTTTCAAGTGCTAATGCATGGACACCATACCTCCAATTGCTACCACACTTGGCTATGTATAGTGCATCATAGAGACTGCAGTCTTGTAGGGTCAAAGGTCGTTGTACAGAGTGAAGTAAAGGTGGGGACACTACGACGTTTTCAAGAACGCCCTTGTTGAAGAATCTATTGTACTCTATTACATAAGTTTTGCATTCCATTCGATATTTGATAATGCAACCTTACCCTCATCTGCCTTGTTGGAAAAGTAATATTTTGCCAATTTACTGGCTCAAAAACCTTCGTCCACATACAATCTGTATTCCAAATGTTTCTGATGAAAATTGAATTTTCCTCTGTAATACACTAAGATTTGTCTATTAGATGGAATTGACAGTTTGGCTTCCATGTGAACTTTGTGATGTTATTCTGATGTAATACTAGGCATATTTGTACTCATTTTGGTATTCATGGAAAGAATGGACCAAAGCTATCTATTGGTAGTAAAATGAGGTATCTTTACAGCATACCAAAAAAAAAAAAAAAAAAAAACTAGGCATTCTAATCTCTCCCCATCCATCCTTCAGTTTCACCCTGCACCCTACCTCTCCTGGTGGGTGCTGTTTTTTTTTCAAAAGAAAGGCATGGTCTACGGTTAGCAGCTTCTCTGGAGCAAAGTGTCCTCGGATCGAATGCTCAGTGGACCCTTTCCTGGATTAATTCGGGAACTCATTGGATTTAATTTGTGTAATAGATATTGATTAAACACCTGAATACCACTCTCCCATGGGTCAATTTGAGCCTGGTCAAAGGAACCATGAAAGCTTGCACTGTTCCATCTCTGTGTGTTTCGTACAATTGGTTTGAAATGTGGCCATATGGCCCTGTTTAAGCTCTGCCTCAAGTTGCAATTGTTTCTGTCCAGTAATTATTAAGTTGTAAAGTCTCTAGCATTTGGCCTACAGGCACAATTTGAGATTAATTAATAAACCTTGATTATAATTATTATTAAAAAAAGAAGCATAAAATATCAATTACATTAAATCATTTTGGCACCAGAAAATTGTGGGTTTTCGTTGGGTGCAAAAGTCAAGAAGGGGATGATAACTCTTAGGTAGACAGGTATTTTTTAAGAGTACCCTAACAACGTCCAGAGTAGTTGGCCCTAAAACGACCGAGAGATCAATAGGAGGCAACGCATTTAGTGTCTCTTGACATCCCAGGTGCAATGACAAGCAGGTGATTCAGCATTGCTTCTGACTTGAGCCGTTTTCCCCACAGCGGAAAAACAGAATAAGCTTTAGTCTCACATGCATAGGTGCCTGTGGGGGGTGGGGGGGGGGGGGCACTTCACAGTGCAAATGAAAAGCAATTGGTTTTTTCATGTCTTCTGCCAGGAAAGCGGCCCAAAGTCAATCAAAAGCAATGAACGGGCTGGACGTCTACTTCCCGGTTTGGCAAATTTTTACCTTTACACATCGCTAAATTCTGGAGGGCCCAACGTACTGGTAACGTCATCAAAACCCCGCAGGCTTCGGGATGTAGTGCTGGTGGATACAACATGTCAACTGACTACGTGTTTATGGTTCATGTACCGTGTCAAGGCAATGGAAAGCAATTGTTTTTGGCAATCTCCTTCAGGGGAAAGCGGCCGAACGTCATCGGAAGCAAGGGTGTTTCTGACGGGAAGCGACCAAGGTGCGTAGAAATCATTTCGGTAAAAAAAATATTTCTTGCCTCCGACCTGCAAGGAGCAACTTGATCGCTCCATTGACTCTTGGATGGGTTAGGGTTTAAATGTATGAATAATGTCACATCTTAGGAGCACTATCACCATTGCTGCCTTATTAGTCATTGGATGATGTTTCACTTTTCTCTCCCCTCTCAGTGCTTCTCTTATGATGCATGTCGAAAGAGTAACCCATATGCTGACCAGAAGAGACACACCAGCAGATCTCTTTGAGGTAATTATTTTTGTACATATTTCATTGTAGTAGTAAAATGTTTTTTTAGCACCTTTAATTGGCATAGAATGTATTGAGGCAATCCACATTGCAAGATTACTTTGGAAATGCAAGTACTCCACTTCAAGACCTATAACATAACCTGACTTTGCACGAAAGAGTTTGTATTCAATTAGTTTTTGAGGTACCCTTTAAGTCTGTCTGAGGTCCTTATTTCTAGAACATTTTATTTTCATTAATTGAGAGTAGAATCTATGGAACATGTTACAATACATTTTTGCTGAACCTCATAGGGCGTGTTATTCTGTGGTTACATGACTCCTATTTTAATTACTACATGGATTTCAAGTATTACACTGATATCGTGACACACGCGTTAGCCCGTCATTTTTGTAATCTTGTATATTTGCTGTGTTTGACCTCTGTCCAATGCCCAATCTGAATAATTTTATTATCTTCTGGTCCCTGCCCTTAACAATGTCAGGGGACGTCTTAGTTAACTCCGATAGATTAGATGTTCCTGTCTGCCAGTGTTGTCCTTTTGGGCTATTCCATGTCAACACTTGAGATGTGCACCGCATCAAACAAAACTGCCAATTTCTTCATGGTATTTACCACACACAGCTACCTGACCGGAGTGAGACATGGATTATACTACCCACAGACGTAACACTCGCGGCCCAGGATGCCGTGTTATTTTTGCCGCATAGACGGAGAGTACACACAGCGCTGTCTCCCCGTGTGGGTACTACGTGGTTACACCGGCTCTAAGCGCCCGCGGTATTTCTCATGGCCAATTGTTTTTTTGTGTCCCTGCCCCAAGTCAGAGACACATAGTAGCACTTTTGTCCACTTTTTATGTCTGTTGTTGTGAAAAAAGGGTTACCATTTGCCTGTAATATCCTCATACTTGAATGGATTTAAACCAACCTTGGGTCATAGGTGCAACATGGCATCCCCCATTTGTTGAATGAGGTCACAGGTCACATACCAAGGTCAAGTCCAGTGAGTTCAAGTTGTAAAAGATAGGCTGAAAATGTAAATTGAACCCATTTGAAAGTTGAATTCAATTGGATAACCAAACTTGGTTTATGGAGTTACTGCAACCCTCATTTGTTTTGAGGTCCAAGGTCACATATATCAAGGTCAAAGGTCATGTTAGGCCTAGCATTCACTAACCGGCGACGGCAGGCGACCAAGCGGTCCGAGGACCGATGTATTTTTTCTATATTTTTGGCGTATATTTGCATTTTTTATTAAATGTGCGGTATTGGTGGGTTTTGATGATGCCCATTTGAATTTAGTAATTCTTTCCCAAAAAATGCTAAACAGACAACAAGTGTTTAGCACCCCTCATTTCATGAAATTTCATCCACTACCAAAGATGGCATGGGTAACCACGGAGTAGCTACGTGGTAGCTGTGTGCCTACTCCGGTAACTCTCTACACAACATCCACCTTCTATCCACCAGTGGGCAACTACAGGGTATCCATTGGGTAGGTATAAGCAAGTAGCCTCCCAAAAACATCACCACGTACACCACTTCTTTTCAATATCAATTTACAAATGAAGAACGCCGCTCATTACTCTAATTACTGAATGGGTGGACGTCATAATTTTGTGATACAGCTTGGGGAGATTTTTTAAATTCTGTAAGTGTGTTTTTTCATGGACTTCGAGAGAGTTTTTAGACCTAGGTGGTCCAAATTATAATGCACAATGAATAATGGGAAAATCCGGTATGTTTCTCGGCTATCGGAAGCTGAAAACAGTATTTAAATAAGACTTTCCGTTGTTGATTGTTTGGGGTTTTTTTTTATCCCAGTAACGTTGTGCGCCATGAGTCAATCCGGAAATTGAGGGTTGAAAAAAGTACTCCTAAATAAATCGTAGATTATGCAATCTAAGTGACTGTGAGATGTACTATCTGTCGGTATTACTTAATCATTCCTGAACCCACGTGTCCCATCATTTCAAGGTGACATTTAATTCTAATAAGGTGACATAGCAAATCATGGCTATTTTTTCAGGCATTGGAACCAAGCTTGAACTCTGAAATGCAATGGGAGTATTGATTGCGTCATAATTCAAGATGCGCGTAAACGTGTTTGTGGGCGCGTCAAGCATGGTTTGCTGACACGTACAATGTACCCACATTCGATTGTGTGGATACTTGGGCCAGTCAGCCCGAATGTACAACACTGCGCGAATTGCCACATCGGTGACCAGCGTCGATGACTTGTCCCTAGAATCTTTTATACAGGCGTCATTGAGAGCTTTGTTTGTGATCACTGTATACCTATAACTGTGTATTCTACACCCAGTTCCCATGATTACGCCAGATAAGTTTATTTTTTAAAAGTTGAGGGGGTTTTTTTGTTTTTTTTCCATTACATATCTGACACCCTCGCACCATAGTCTTTGCAGCATCATGCGACACTTTTGATGATGACCACTTAAATTTCTGATCGCTCTATTTGGGGAAAACGAAGTGGACTAGACGCTTAAATGTCATGATTTTTCATATCTCATCATGTCTACCACCACACTTAAATTGTGGTCTGTCTCACAAAAAAAGTATTGAGGCCAGATGCAAGCACATGCTTTTAATATGCAATCATATCCACATCCCTAAAAATATTAAAAGTGTAGATTTCAACCACAATCAGAAATTTCAATCAAGAATTTAAACTAATCTAAGCTTAAGTATTTTGTGCTAGTAAATTTTTCACAAACAATAAGCTTGGTCAGGGGGAGGATTATATAACTTTGTGCAATTGAAATCTAATGGTACGTGATGGAGCATGATATCTATTCCCTTTGTAAAATTGCAACAAAAATACAGAAGCTAGGTTGATTTTTAGTGCAAATTACAGAAATTTCAAGGGATTTGATTGCACAAAGCCGACGTCAGATTTTCCAGATAGGGCGCCCCTAATTGGCAAACATCATGCAATGTTTTTTTTTGCATAAACAAATGTTACCCATATAATATCTGTGTGAAATAGCTAAGCTCATAAGTCCTTCCTAGAGACAAATCACAACTTTGTAAAAAAACTCAGATCCAGACTTTTTGTTATCCCCATCTATGGCACCTGTTACACACTTTTGAATGTTTACTGCATGAAAATCAAAAAATCTGTTCATCGTCAAACTTTGGAATTGAGCGATCTTTAGGGGAACTATCTTTAGTTCTAATTGAACACCATTGTTTTAATTAAGTACACACACACAAAAAAAATTATTTTTTGAAATCTCTGATCCAGCCTAACGTATGTGCTTATATATTGCCTCAATATTTTTGGTGTTGAAAGAAATCTACTGTTTTTTTCTCATTTAACTATGAAGCAGTTCTAAATATGTTGGTGAAAGTTAGAGCAAAAATGTGTCCCATTTTGTTAACCCAATATTAACTTTATACAGTAATCCATGGGGCTTACAAGCTTGTTTGGCTCGTCTCATCAAATGGATTTTGAGGTGAAGGTCATCCACTCGAAAACCTTTATATAATTAAATTGGTCTATTCTCCCTTATACAGCTATTAAAATAAAGCTTTTCCATTCTGATTTGTGATAATAGCAGCTTAACCCTCATCTGCCTTGTTGGAAAAGTAATATTTTGCAATTTTACTGGCCCAAAAACACTCTTCGTCCACATAAAAATCTGATATTCCAAATGTTCTGATGAAAATTGAATTTTCCTCTGTAATACACTAGATGTGTCTATAGATGGAAATTGACAGTTTTGCTTCCATGTGAACTTTGTGATGTTATTCTGATGTAATACTAGGCATATTTGTACTCATTTTGGTATTAATGGAAAGAAGAGGACCAAAGCTATCTATTGGTAGTAAAATGAGGTATCTGTGACATCATACTAGGCATGTTGATAATTCTCTCCCCATCCATCACTTCAGGTTCACCCTGCACCCTACCTATACCCTGGTGGGTGCTTGTTTTTTTCAAAAGAAAGTGGCATGGTCTAGCGGTTAGCAAGCTTACCTCTTGAGCAAAGGGTCCTCGGATCGAATCTCAGTGGGACCACTTGCTGGATTTAATTCGGGAACTCAATTTGGGATTTAATTTGTGTAATAGATATTGATTAAAACCTGAATACCACTCTCTCCATGGTTCATTTGACATGGGCAAAGGAACCATGAAAGCTTGCACTGTTCCATCTGGTGTGTTTCGTACAATGTGTTTGAATGTTGCAATATGGCGCTGTTTAAGCTGCTGCCTCTAAGTTGCATTGTTTCTGTCTAGTAATTATTAAGTTGTAAAGTCTCTAGCAATTTGGCCTACAGGCCACAATTTGAGATTAATTAATAAACCTTGATTATTATTATTTATTAAAAAAAGAAGCATAAAATATCAATTACATTAAATCATTTGGCACCAGAAAAGTGGGGTTTCGTTGGGTGCAAAAGTCAAGAAGGGGATGATAACTCTTAGGTAGACAGGTATTTTTTAAGAGTAACCCTAACACGTCACGGGTAGTTGGCCCTAAAACGACCGAGAGATCAATAGGAGGCAACGATAAGTGTCTCCTGACGTCACAGGTGCAGTGACAATAATGTGCATGCAATCATTGCTTTCCATTGACTTTGAGCCGTTTTCCCCACAGCGGGAAAATGGCAGAAAAAGCTTTTTAGTCTCACATAAAAAAAAAAAAAAAAAAAAAAAAAAAAAAAAAAAAAAAAAAAAAAAAAAAAAAATTGGTTTTCAATGTCTTCTGCGGGAAAAGCGGCCCAAAGTCAATCAAAAGCAATGACGGGAATGTACGTTCTACTTCCGGGTTTGCAAATTTTACCTTTACACATCTGCTAAATTCGGAGGGCCCAACGTACTGTGAACGTCAGCAGAAAACCCCGCAGGACTTCGGGAAGGTAGTGCATGGTGGGATACAACATGTCAACTTGAACTACGTGTTATGGTGCATGGACGTGTCAAGCGCAATTGAAAGCAATTGGTTTTTGGCAATCTCCTCAGGGGAAAGCGGCCGAAAGGCAATCGGAAGCAATGGGTGTTCTGACGGGAAAGCGACCAAGGTGCAGTAGAAATCATTGCTGGTAAAATAAATATTTCTTGACGTCCGACATGCAGGAGCAACTTGATCGCTTCCAATTGACTCTTGGATGGGTTAGGGTTAATGTATGAATAATGTACATCTTATGGAGCACTATCACCATTGCTGCTCTTATTATCAGTTGGATGATGTTTCACTTTTCTCCCCTCTCAGTGCTTCTCTGATGATGCAGTAGAAAGAGTAACCCATATGCTGACCAGAAGAGAAACACCAGCAGATCTCTTTGAGGTAATTATTTTGTACATATTTCATTGTAGTAGTAAATGTTTTTTTAGGCACCATATTTAATTGGCAGAGAATGTATTGAGGCAATCCAACATTGCAAGATAACTTTGAAAATGCAAGTACTCCACTCAAGACCTATAAACATAAACCTGACTTTGCACAGAAAGAGTTTGTATTCAATTAGTTTTTGAGGTACCCTTAAAGGTCTTGTATATAGGTCTTATTTCTAGAACATTTTATTTTTAAGTATTGAGAGTAGAATATAGGGAACATGTAACAATACATTTTGCTGGACCTCATAGCAGTGTTATTCTTGGTTACATGACTCTATTTTATTACTACATGGATTTCAGTATTACACTGATAGCGTGGCACACTAGTTTAGCCCGTAGTCTTTTAATCGGTAGATTTGCTGGTTTGAACCTCTGTCCAATGCCCAATCTTAATAATTTTATTAATCTTCTGCCCTTAACAAGGTCAGGGGACTCTTAAGTTAACTCAGATAAGATAGATGTCTGTCTGAAATTGGTTTCCTTGGGCTATTCCATGTCAACACTTGAGATGTGCACCGCAGCATACACGGCCAATTTCTTCATGGTAGTTACCACACGCTACCACCGAGTAGACATGGATTATACCTACCCACTAGACGTACACTCGCCGGCCAGGATTCCGTGTATTTTTGCCGCATAGACGGAGAGTGTATACACAGCGGCTGTCTCCCCCGTCGTGGAGTAGCTACGTGGTTACACCGGCTCTAAGCGCCCGCGGTATTTCTCATGGCCAATTTTGTTTTTGTGTCGCCTGCCCCAAGGCAGGAAGACACATAGGGATCACTTTGTCCACTGTTGATGTCTGTTGTTGTGAAAAAGGGTTAACATTTGCCTGTAATATCCTCATACTTGATGGATTTAAACCAAACTTGGATCATAGGTGCAACATGGCATCCCCCATTTGTTGATGAGGTCAAAGGTCACATACCAAGGTCAAAGGTCATGTGAGGTCAAGTTGTAAGATAGGCTGAAAATGTAAAATTGACCCCATTTGAAAAGTTGAAGTTCAATTGGAACCAAACTTGGTTTATGGAGTTTACATGCAGACCCTCATTTGTTTGAGGTCCAAGGTCACATATCAAGGTCAAAGGTCATGTTAGGCCTATCATTCACTAACCGCGATGGCAGGCGACACAAGCGGTCCGAGGACCGATGTATTTTTTAGATATTTTTGGCGTATATTTGCATTTTTTATTACATGTGCGGGTATATGGGGGTTTTGATGATGCCCGATTTGAATTTAGTAATTATTTTCCAAAAAATGCTAAACAGACAACAAGTGTTTAGCACCCTCATTTCATGAAATTTTCATCCACTCTCAAAATGGCGTCGTGGTAACCACGGAGTAGCTACGTGGTAGCTGTGTGTCTACTCCGGTACTCTCTACACAACATCCACCTTCTATCCACCTAGTGGGCAACTACAGGGTAGCCATTGGGGTAGGTATAGCAGAGTAGCCACATCACCACGTACACACTTCTTTCAATACAATTTACAAATGAAGAGCGCCGCTCATTACTCTCATTACTGAATGGTGACGTCATATTTGTGATACAGCTTGGGGAAATTTTGAAATTCTGTAGTGTGTGTTCATGACGTTCGAGAGAGTTTTTTAGACCTAGGTGGTCAAAATTATATGCACAATGATAATGGGAAAATCCGGTATGTTCTCGGCTATCGGAAGCTGAAAACAGAATTTAAATAAGACTTTCCGTTGTTGAGTGTTGGGGTTGTTTTTATGCCAGTAACGTTGCGCCATGAGTCAATCCCGGAAATTGAGGGTTGAAAAAGTACTCCTAAATAATCGTAGATTATGCACGATCTAATGTGACTAGTGAGATGTACTATCTGTGTCGGTATTACTTAGATCATTCCTGAACCCACAGTGTCATCATTGCAAGGTGACATTTATTCTATAAGTGACAATAGCAATATGCATGGCTATTTTTCAGCAGTGGAACCAAGCTTGAACTCTGAAATGCATGGGAGTATTGATTGCTGTCTAAATTATATGCGCCGACCGTGTTTGTGGGCGCGGTCAAGCCTGGTTTGCATGACCACGTACATGTACCACATTCTGCGTTGTGTGTATATTGGGTCCAGTCACCCGAATGTACTACCCATGCGCGAATTGCCATCGGTGACCAGCGTCGTGACTTTGTCCCTAGAATCTTTTATACAGCCTTCAATGGAGAAAGCTTTGTTTGTGATCACTGTATCCTAATAACTGTGTCCTTTGTGTTTAAGTCCTATCCTTGCAGCTACTGCCAATCGCAATTAGCCCAGTGTACGTGGCATTAGCTGCCCGCGGTAGACTTGTTGTAGCTGCCGTATAGGCTATACCATTTGAGTACGAAAAATGGCCGTGTATCATGGATTTGTGTTCTCTTTTTTAGTGGGTGATAGATATTGATGAGAATGAAAATCCTGAATTTTTAGTTAATAGCTCTTGGTTTGAATCAAAAGCATTCAGGGTTTTAAGGGGGGTCACCAATAAGAACGCCTGCAATGCGAAAGACGATTTTGAGAGGGCCATAAACTGGTAATGGAACCCGCACAACATTGAAAATCACTATCTGGGGTATTTTGTGGTGTAGCATTCAAATCTTGGCATCAAAGCGTGATCGTCCTCCTCCTTTACTTTTAAATTTACTTGGGTTTAAAAAATTGCAAACACATCTTTTCATCTGGACCAAGTTTGGGGTCAGAACTCTTAAGTAACAATATTTTTTACTGTCCTTTTTTGTCAGTCTGAGTACACAGCCGGATAAGCACTTTAGGTGAAAGTAATATTTGAGGTTTACTGTGAGCCCGATGAAAATCATAATTTTGCATTTTGACATATCTTGACCACCCCTGAAATCAATGTTGACTTTCAAGACTACACCACACCCTCCTACTTCAGCTATGTTGAAGAATACAATCATTACGACTATTCTTGAAAGAACCAGTTTGGTGTCTTAATATCTTCATTGTTTTAAGCACAAGACACTTTTGTTGAATCCCCATAGAATGTGTGATTTACCACTGCATGTACACATCTGGGTCACGTAAGCTTTGTAAATTGGATGGTAACTTTGAGTGTGTATTTTGTTTGTGAAAAAAATGAAGACCCCAGCTAGTTCTTTCAAGAATAGATCTTTAATGATGTACAATACCATTTCATGGGCATAACCTCACTTATTACTTTCCTAGTTCTACTATTTGATCTGAATGATAGAAGTGGACATAAAAATTTTTACTTTGGAGTTTTGACCTCCCAAATTTCTCAGAATGAAACATGTTGCAATTTTAGTCCTTATTTACTCAAACGGAAAACCAGCAATGACTATTTTGATGCAAGATTTGAATTCTACACCACTCCCATATTATCCCTAGATAGTGATTTTAAAGTTGAGGGGGTTCCATTACATATCTGACACCCTCTCACCATAGTCCTTTTGCAATCAGGCTACACTTTTGATGATGACCACTTAAATTTCTGATCGCTCTAGTGGGAAACGAAGTGGACCTATACGTCTTAAATTTCATGATTTTTATATCTCATCAATATCACACGCACACTTAAAGTGTGGGGTGTCTCACAAAAAAGTATTAGGCATATGCAAGCACATGCTTTTAATATGCCAATCATATCCCCATCCCTAAAATGATTAAAGTGTAGATTTTTCCCCAAACCAAAATCAGAATTTCATCAGAATTTAAACTAATCTAAGCTTAATATTTTGAATGCTAGTAATTTTCACAAACAATAAAGCTTGGTCAAGATTATAACTTTGTGGTCCATTGATCTAACGTACGTGAATGGTAGCGATGATATCATATCCCTTTGTAAAATTGCAACAAAAATACAGAAGCTAGTTTTTGATTTTTAGTGCAAATTACAGAATATTTACAGAGGATTTGATTGCACTAAAAGCCGACTCAATTTCCAGATGATGGCGGCCCCTAATTTTCAAACAATCATGTTTTTTTGCATAAACAAAATGCTTCCCATATAATGATATCTGTTGTGAAATAGCTGAGAGGGCTCATAAGTCCTTCATATAGAAAAATCACAACGTTGTTAAAAACTCAGGATCCAGATTTTTTTGTTATACACTCCTCTGGAAATGTTACCCTTTGAATGTTTACTGCTGAAAACAATCAATCTGTTCATCTCAAACTTTGGAATTGAGCATTTTAGGGGACTCTCTTTAGGCTAATTGACCATTTTTAATTAATACACACACACCAAAAAAACTATTTTGAAATCTCTGAGTCAGCCTTAAGTATTGGCTTATATATGGCATCATATTTTGGTGTTGAAAGAAAGCTACTGTTTTCTCATTAACCTATGAATCTTAGTTCTAAAAGATTTTGGTTGAAAGTTAAGAGCAAAAAAGTGGCCTCATTTTGGTTTGATCCCAATATTAACTTTATAAACAGATCCATGGGCTTACAAAGCAATGTTTTTGGCTCTCGCATCACAATGGATTTTGAGGTGAAGTCACCAATCGAACACTTATATAATTTAATTGGGTCATTTCCCTTTAAAAGCTATTAAAATAAGCGTTCCATGATATGTTGATATATTATTTCATAAAGATGAAAAATGAAGTTGTCAATCATGGGGGGGTCGGGGGGGGGGGGGGTCAGTTTTTGTTACTCACAACATCCAACAGATCAGACAAATATATGCACACCAGATGTTTGTACAAAATGCCTGAGAACTAAGACATCTTTACTTGGGAGCTGTAAGTTAGTTAGTTAACCCAAAGTTTTAAATCCGGTTTTGTCCCCGTAAACGAGGGTGGCCGGATACACCTCACCCTCAGCAATACTGCTGTGTGAGGATTTATTGGAGCAAAAGAAAACAGTTTCAAAAAACCATTGAAACCTTTTATGTCTGATGAAACTTGAACGATATTTTTTTCCCTTTTTGGGCGTGGTAGCCGACGGGCTATCCCCCCTCTATTTGCTTGGGTTTTGACCTACTTTTGAAATATCAGTGTTGCAGAAAATATTCGTGCCGTTTATATCCTCTAAAATCCACATGGGTGATATGAAATGTGTAATTTTACGTCATATGGATATGTACTCAATAAGATAGGCCTAGCGAAAACCTGAACGTACATTGACAAAAAGGTGAAATGTTCAAAAGACTAGAAATACAAAGCGATCGCTTACCACACTTGCTTACCGTCATGAGCGGTATATACTTAAAACACGACGGTAACACACACACAAAAAAAACAATCTATAGAGGGCGTAATTTTCTCTCGTCGCTGGCGACAGGGGAGGGCGGCCAAGAAATCCCAAATTTAGACATCGCCATTGATTTAACACGTAAAAACGAAATCTTGCCGAAAAATTCTGAAATTTTTATGTTGTAAGGCACTATCAGTGATTTGCTCAACCAGAAAGCAACCTAATAAGGAACACAAGACACTTTATACTACAACACGTATATAAATGGATGGAGATTCATATCTTTGGACACTGTTGTTTTCTTCCTTTTCTATCAATTTTTCACTTAGAAAAAACAACTTAAAGGTGCAACGAGAGATTTTTAGGCACTTTAATATTGTGTCATAAAAGTAATTTCATGTAGATTGGACAATCAGTAGATTTCATACATTCTATTTGGCTACAAAAATGTCTTAAAAGGGAGAAAAAAGGTGATATTGATTTGCTTATATTTCAATATAAAACTTAGGCTGAATTTCGTATTTGCTCCTATACAAAATTAGAAATTGCACAATTTTTGTACCAAAGAAACATTTCTCAGCTTAATCCTTTCAGATGGGGATATTTTTGATGGAATGCTTTACATCAGAGCAAAAATCAGTACTTAAGATTTTTAGGGACACCTGATATGTGAAATAGGGTGGGACGAAAAATGCTTTTTTTCTCGGATCCACTTGGAACTCCTGGGGGAATTTTCCTTGGGTATATGCTATTGTAAACCTGAAGTATTAGTAAGATCGGAGCATGTTTCACCCAGGCAGTAGAATCTCTTTTATTTCACTATACCGCCTGTACAAAACGTAATTTGATCGTGTTTTGTAGATTTCTACACCAAATCCTAAATATCTGAAATAAACGTAACGATTTTTACATGAAATCCCTGAAAATGGATATGTATAAATAAATTGTGATGTAATTCTTTCGTTATCCATTAAAATAAATCCTTTATTGGGACTCGATCAAGTTCTTTCTTTAAAATGTGTTACCCCTACCCCTAAACATACTTATTACATAGCAGCTATTGCAATACATGAATTTTAGCGCTCATAGTAATACTCTTCTGTATCAAGTGGTTCATATTGCTACCAAAGGAGAGTTTGAACACTGTGCTAACAAGGCCAAACTGAAATAAAGCAAAACCCATGCAGTGAGGTAGCTTTAGGAAGGAAAGTGTTAAATTTTTGCTTTGGTAATGAAGTCCTTTTCCTTAGGGGTAGGGGTTGTAAGTGTACTGTTATTGAAAATATAGAATTAAAAAGAAACTACTTTTATGGTTTAATATAGTAGGCAAGGGTCCACTTGTGTGAAAAACATTTCATTTAGGATCCTTGCAATGACTAAATGTACTCAAATGTTGATTCTATGACAAATTCCAGTGAAAATCACCTGGATTTTGAGTCTTTGAAATATCTACTTTTCATCCTATATAGTAAAAAATAGAGAAATAGAGCCAATTCTGGATGCTTGTCAGTTGCAATCTTTGCATATCTTTCCTTTTGCATTGAATAAGATTTTTGAAAATCATTGAAAGCAAGTTTATACCAAGAAATCATGTTTCTTACCAGAAAGCTATTGTAAGGGGTAGGGGTACAACAATCATCATTCTCTATATTGCTAGTGGATCAAATTGGGTCTTTTTGCGATTAATTTGTTGCTCATAATGATCTTACACCATGTTAAGGACTATCAAGTGTAACATACCTTTTTAAGGCAATGTAAATTTAATAATATTACAAAATGTGAGCAAAACATGCAAAAATGTGTTTTGTACAGGAGGTATAGGGAATAATAATAATAATAATAATGAGATTTATATAGCGCCTTTTACACAAGTAGGCAAAGCGCTGTTGCCAATTATTATTACGCTGCCATCAGGAAATCATCACAATCATTTCGAGTGGTTATCTACTGCCTGGGTGAAACATGCTTCGATCTTACTGATACTTCAGGTTTACAATAGCATATACCCGAGGAAAATTCTCCAGGAGTTCCAAGTGGATCCGAGAAAAAAAAAATTTCGTCCCACCCTAATGTGAAATCTCTTGTTGCCACCTTTAAGAGAAATCTACGGACTTATTCTTCACTTTTATAAGCTATTCTTGCAAATTCAAAATATGTTTGTTTACTCTTTTGAGTGGATTACTGATAGTGTCTTTAATGCCTTGATTTATATATTAGTACGACATTATCTATCTCTCCGACCTCCGAAGATCATGATGTGTTTATTGTGGAACTACAACTGCTATTATAGCCTATGAGTACAACCATATTCATACCTTTCAATTGGAAATTTCTATTTTGCACACCCTTTCCTTTTTAAAGGAATTTTTATTTCCTGTTTATCATTGGTGTAAATGTACAGAATATAATTTTAGCTTCATACACACTGGTTTTTGAGGGCAGTGCAAGCTTGGCATAAACACAGCCCAGCAGTGAGATATACAAGCACATAAATTTATACCAAAGCAGCAAACAGCTGTCAAATGGATGTTGAGTTAGAAAAAGTATTAATTTTAATTACCATATTCATATTGATGCCATACTTGCAGAATCATTGAGAGCTCAGTGATTCACAATCATACAGCTGCATTTTTTGCCATTGTAAATCATGAGTTCGAACCCCACTGCAGTCAACATGTATGTGTCCCTGGACAAGATACTTAATCCCCCAGCCTTGAAAAGCGCTAGGGGGATTTTGTGAGGGCGCGCATGTATGTATGTATGTATGTATGTATGTATGTATGTATGTATGTATGTATGTATGTGTATGTGTGTGTGTGTTCCAATTTGGTTAGGTTTTCGGTTTTCATGTCTTGTTCGAAAAGTTTAAGTCTGATTTAAACCAAACTTGGGATGAAGGTGCAATAGGGGTTCCTTCATATGTGGATGGTGTCAAAGGTCATGGACCATGGTCAAAGGTCATCTGAAGTCATGTTGACTGACAACTGCCAACTAACCAACTTGTTTATACTGTCATCTTGCCAGGGGGGTCGCGCAAGTTTACTTGCTGTATTTTTTAGTTTGTCGACCCAAAAGAAATCTGTGGAGCTGTTATGGAGAATATTAAAATCAGTGCTGATAGGGATGTGCATTTATAATCCATGCTTAATCGATACACTGTTTATATATGCAACAATGATGTCTGTATGGCTGAACTTTCTAGCACTTAATCTTCTCAAGAAAATAATTTCACCAGTTTTTATTTATAATTTCAGTGGTACAATGTTTTGGATCTTGAAATGCATGCATTATTCTGTTAACTAGAGATATCCCACGCCCTGATACCTTCCGGGCTTCTATAAATAGATGTATCCACACGTCTGCATAATCAACAACACCGTATAGTGCCTATATACTAATGTGCTCTGTGTGTCGGTGACCATGCATGCAGGAGTCACTGAAATTGATATGATAGTGGGTATGTATGATGCACCCCCGTGCACCCCCCACAGAACTTACCCACACCAACATTTTAGTTGTCTTTTAGGGTCCTAAAACACTTTTGGGATGTTAACAGTGAAAAAATTTCGATGCTCTCAGAGCTATGCAAGATGGCCGCCATGATGGCTGCCAAAATTGTTCAAAATTTGAAAAAGTCATATATTAGCTAAGTAATACCAATAAAGCACAAATTAAATGATTAGTTAGATGTTTTCAACCCTCCCAAATTCATTTTCAGTATTGTTTTTTCTCTAATGCTTCAAATCCAAGATGGCGACCAATATGGCTGCCAAAAGTAGTGAAATGTGAGAAAACTCGAATATTAGCAAAAAAAGAAAAGAAAGAACAAATGAGATGATCAGATAACATGTTTTTACCCATAGAAACTAATTTAAAGCATATTTTTGTTTGTTTCAATGTACTAAATTCAAGAAGGCCAGTAAAATGGTCTAATTTCAGAGGAAAAGTCATGCATAATTGGATGAAAATACAAGTGGTAAATGATAACATAATCCATATTTAATGTATGTCCAATGCTTTAACACACACACTTGGTATAAAGAAATACAATTTCGATGGCAATATGGGTCCTTCTGACCAAACTGCTTCAATAAAGTCTCCACATCGTGTCCAATCATGTTCTGTAGAAGGCGGTATACCCTGAATCTGACCTATTCCATTGCGCTGTCCTGTAATTTGCACTCTTGTTGTGAGGAAGCAGAGACACACTTGGTTGTATAAATAAAAAGAAAAACCATTTTGTTATAAATCTGGCGGTATCTAAAATAATTATAACCAAAAGATGTTTAATATAGTGATTGCCCACTGCTCTAACTCACTTGGTAGTATAAAAAATAACATTATAACCTATAGACATTTTATATAGTGATTGTCCAGCGCTTTAACACATTGCTTGGTAGTGTAAATAAAACAAAATGCCATTTTGTTATAAATAATAATAATAATATTAAGCATTTAATATAACACTCCACAAAGAACACAGCGCTAACATTCACACAAACAACGACTGAAAGCACATACATTAAACTAGGACAAGGAAGGGGAAGGAAGTCCAGTTTTAGAAGCAGGAGGAAACAGGAGCACCCGGAGAAAACCTGCGAGAGCGAGCTTGGACTGGAAACCAATTACACGTAAAGCCTCATGCCCGACCCGGGGATCGAACCTGGGACCTCATGGTGTAAAAGCGAGGGAAGACCGTACGCTACCGCTCCCCTGGAGGTATCTCAAATAAAGCAAAATTATAACTTATAGACATTTTATATAGCGACTGTCCACCGCTTTAACACACACTTGGTAGTATAAATAAAAAGAAATACCACTTTGTTATAAATCTGGAGGTATAAAAATTATATAATTCTATAGACATTTTATATAGCTTAGGTTATGACATAGGACTTAGTCATATTCACCAAGACCTGAACAGTCCGATTCATTTGGATCATCTTCATCCACATCAATATCTTCCTCTTCTGAATTTCCTGTTCATTGACTTCTGCCAAGATGTCTGCAAGACGCGATGGCAATATGGGTCCTTCTGACCAAACTGGCTCGATAAAGTTTGTACATCGTGTCCAGCCATGTTCTGTAGAAGATGGTATATCCTGAATAGGCACACCAAAAGTTATCAGGAGTGTTTTGCCAAGTTGGGAGATAGTTGGGAAGTAGATGATGAGGTAATAGCTGAGCTGGAGGAATTTATATGCTTCCTCTATGGATTGCCCAAGGTCAAGGAAGTTAATAAAGTAAGTGCCATCATGCTAAAGAAGATGATGGTCAGACCATTAGGAGCTCATTTAAAGTTGATCTGTTTAAGCTTGCACCATGCAAGCAGTTTCTGCTTCCTCACAATAAGCGTGCAATTTAATACAGGACAGCACAATAGAATAGGTCAGATGTGCATATTCAGGATATACCACCTCCTACAGAACATGGTTGGATATGATGTGGGAGGATTTATCAGGCAGTTTGGTCAGAAGGACCCGTATTGCCATCAAAATTGTATTTCTTTATACCAAGTGTGTGTTAAAGCGGTGGGCAATGGCTATATAAAATGGCCATAGGTTATAATTTTGCTTTTATTTGAGATGCCTCCAGATTTATAACAATAGTATTTCTTCTATTTTTACTACCAAGTGTGTGTTAAAGCGGTGGACAATCGCTATATAAAATGTTTAAAGGTTATAAGTTTGCTTTATTTGAGATGCCTCCAGATTTTAGAAAAATGGCATTTCTTTTTATTTATACTACTATAGTAGATTTCAAAATAAGTGAGACCTCATTAAAAGTTTTAGGTCTGTCCATTCACCGTGAGTGGTTAAGAGGAAATATTTTAATGGCCACAGGTAGAATAGTTTATGGTACTCATACAATATATAGTAATGTAGCTATTTAAAGAGACACTGGCACATTTGAAAAATAGTGCGCCCTCAAGATTTTTCAAAATCGATATTTTTGAATGGTTGTAAAGCTTTTATATACAAAAGCCCCTCACCCGAAATGATTAAGACCAAATCAGCTTCCTTATGGGTAAACAGAACGATTTTATAATTTAACGTCGCCGGCGACGTTAAATTCAGCAGACGACGAAAATGGCTTATAACACAAGAACACGCACTCCGTATGCAGGTTTCTCACGCTATGCACACTGATTGACCGTTCTACAACCTTTGTGGTTTTAATATCAGTGAGTACGAGTTAAAAATATGTAATATACACATTTGTTGATTAAAGTTATGGAAAACTTAAAAGTTGGCCTACAAATTACCTGGATGTCTTTATCCTTATATCAATGTCCCTATCTGTTTTTGGGTATGTTATTTTTATGTGTAAAATATATCTCTGTTCTTCCAATGGCCTAGACTATCATTTGAGAGCAAATTTAAGAAATTTCATATTTTGTGAAAATGTGCCAGTGCCGCTTTAAATAAATGTTGACATAAAATGCATTATTTCACATCTAAGATAGCTTGGATGTTTCATTTGAAGTATCTGGATGAAAATACCAGCAAATATTTCATTAAATGTTGTTATATGAACATAAACCACTAGAGCATTATTTCGAGTGGGTTTTTCTTTGTTTTCGCGTAAACTTATATTCGCGAATGCACGCTTACCTCAAATATGAATATGCATGCGTGCATTATGACACAATTTAAATATGCATGCGTGCATTATTAGGGGGTGCATTATCAAGCGAGCATTATTAAACAATAGAATTTAATAATGCACGCCAGCACGCATGCTTTTACGTTCCCCTCAAGTGAAAGCGCTTGAACAGTTCACTTACCATGGTAATGCAATAATACCAAGGCCAGAGCGTTCATTACCAGAACCTCCCAGGTTATGTGGCTTTACGAATGGGGAAAGAATCAGATTGACACTCACTACAGAGTCTATACCTTAAAATAGAAATCTTATTTCTATGGTGTTAAAAACAAGCAACTTTAACGACAGTAGGTACTACAATTGTCTATTTTAAAATCTGCGGTGTTAATGATCCCGATTTGACCTATACAAATAGATGCGATACATCAAGAACTTAATGAATAATTATCGGCATGTAAATCAACTGCGCTTATTCATCCAAATCCGATTCGTGAAGTATTGACTAATGCGTAATCGCTACGTTCCATTGTAATCATGGCAATTATGTCAAAAGCTAACCTATTATTGAGCTGGTAACTCATCTAAGTTTCAATCAATACTACATTGTATAACTTTTCACACCTTCTCTCCAAATGATTGCTGCTTTATGTAAGTCAACCCAGTGTTGTGGAAAGTTCGTAGAACTACAATATTTCTAGTTATAAATGTTTAAAAGTTATCCAAAATATATCAGAAAAAGAGTTATTAATATTGTATTTATGTTTTGATGGTGTATAAAATAATGCTCATGTGGTTTATGACAGATAAGGCATTAGTGGAGTGCATTCGGGGATATAATTGCATGCTTGGAGGCATTAATAAAGTAATAATGGATAAGCGGGGCCACTGTGAGCACTCGCGCTAAAGCGCTCGTGCTCACAGTGGCCCCGCTAATGCATGTTAATTTATTAATGCCTCCAAGCATGCAATTATATCCCCGAATGCACTCCACTAATGCCTTATCCTATACATAACTTACCTTTGACACTACAAAATATCATTCTTTATCACAGCACTTGAGAAATAATGCATTCTTATATCAAGAAACACACATAACACAACTAAGTTTTTATTTTGCCATATAAAGTGGGCCAAACTTGTATAAGAGATTAGCACAAAGTGGATTTGACAAGTCCTTCTATCATTAAAGACACTATCAGTGATTTGCTAAATCAGCAAATCGAAAAAATCATCAAAAATCAGATTTTTGCATGTATGTAACAAGTACAGGTATCCTAACATACCCTGCAAATGATAAGACCAGAAGCAACCTAATAAGAACAGAATCAGAGATTTTAGTCATTACTGTCCGTTCGGACACTTACTACAACACGTAATTGAATGGAGAATCGTATCTTGGAACACTACCGTTTTCTTCCTTTCTGTCAATTCTACAGCTGGAAAAGGTAACTTATGAGAATTCTACAGACTTATCATTCACTTTGAAGCTATTTCTGCAAATTTCAAATATTTTTCAAATCACTGATAGTGTCTTTAACAGACCATTGTAGAACTGAATGCATCAGGTTCCAGTAAGCCGATTCTGTAAAGTAACTTTGTACCATGGACACAATATGTTTTGTGATGGCAACAAAGGCCTAGTCTCCACATGGCCGGGGATTGAACCATCACCCCTATGGATTTATGTATGGAGTCTCACGTAATTTTAAATCTACTATAAGTATGTTACAAGGGTGACAATTGCTATATCAGCCCTTATGCTAGATAGCTTTAATTTACAACACTAAATGTGTGTTCAAAGTTAATTAATATTTTATAACAAACCAATTTTTTTTTATTACTAGGTTTATATACATGTAGTCATTTAGATTGCAATTTTTAGATTGCCAATTTTAATTTGCAACATGTTACAAAATAAAACAAAAACTTTTTATTTTTTTTATTTTTTTTAGTTTTTCCTTTTAAAATATGATTATAAGATCATTCTCACCACTTGTATTTTCGGAAAAAAATAATGCATGACTTTTCCTTTGAAATTACACCATTTTGCTGGCCATCTTGAATTTAGTGCATTGAAACAGAACAAAGTATGCTTTAAATTAATTATTTCTGTGGGAGTGTTCTGGTCTTGGTGACTATGACAACGACTAAATCCCATGTCATAACCTAAGCGGCAGACAATCGCTATATAAAATGTATATAGGTTATAGTTTTTTGAGATGCCCCCAGATTTATAACAAAGTGGTATTTCTTTTTATTTATACTACCAAGTGTGTGTTAAAACAGTGGACAATCGCTATATAAAATGTCTATAAATAATAATTTTGCTTTTTTTTTTGAGATCCCTCCAGATAGATAACAAAATGGTATTTCTTTTTGTTTGTACTACTAAGTGTACGTTACAGCTGTGGACAATCACTATATAAAATGTTTATAGGTTATATTTTTGCTTTGAGATACCTCCAGATTTATAACAAAATGGTACTTTGTTTTATTTACACTGCCAAGTGTGTGTTAAAGCGCTGGACAATCACTATATAAAATATCTATAGGTTATAATTTTGCTTTATTTTGAGATACCTCCAGATTTATAAAAAAATGGTATTTCTTTTTATTTATACAACCAAGTGTGTCTCTGCTTCCTCACAACAAGCGTGCAAATTACAGGACAGCACAATAGAATAGGTCAGATCCAGGGTATACCGCCTCCTACAGAACATGGTTGGACATGATGTGGAGACTTTATTGAACCAGTTTGGTCAGAAGGACCCTATTAACATCAAAATTGTATTTCTTTATACCAAGTATGTGTGTTAAAGCGGTGTACAATCCAATAAATATGGATTATGTAATAATTTACCACTTTTTATTTTTTTTTTCACATATAATGCATGGACTTTTAATCTGAAATTGACCAATGTGCTGGCATTCTTGAATTTAGTACATTGAAACAAACAAAAATATGATTTAAATTAGTTTCTATGGGTTAAAACATGTTATCTGATCATCTCATTTATTCTTTCAAAATTTTTCTCGCTATCACGCTCGGTTTTCTAACCCCATTCACTATTTTGGCAGACCCCCCATATTGTGTCCACCCGCAATCTTGGTTTTGAAAAGCATAGAGCAAAACAACCGTACAAAATGAATTCTGAGGGGTTAAAAACATTATAAAACAAACTAACCCTTTTTTTTTATTGTGATTTTTTATTGGTATTACTTAGCTGATATAGGACTTTTTTCAAAAAGTTGACCAGTTTTGGCGGCCATCTTGGATATCTCGAGAGCATCGGGATTTTTTCACTGTTAACATCCCAAAAGTGTTTTAGGACCCTAAAAGGCACCTAAAAAGGTTGGTGTGGTTAAGTTCTGTGGGGGGTGCACGGGGGTGTACCATATGGGCAAGTGATGAGACAGAAGTCACTGACAATGCTGACAGGAAAGCGTGATTGGCCAATTTGGGTCAGTGAGAAATGAAGGTCACTGACTTGGCCTATATGGAGTTGCGCAGAACTATTTGGTAGCACGCATGTGTAGAGATGAATATGTGAGAACGATGATTAAATCTCTGTGCTGTATGTAGAGTGCGTTAATACTATAAAACATGTGCCATTTCATTCATACATGAAAAAATGTTAGGCCAAAAAAAAAATTGTTTGATTGTCCATAGATGACTTTTTAGAGTTGGATCGGTCGGTCGGAAAAACTTTTTTTTTTTTCATTTTTTTTTAATGTCAATAGCAAACTGTATTGAAACATGTTTGTTTGTATTAATAAGTTAATCAAACACTAAAAATCAAGTTGATTCTTACTCAAAAATGCATCTTTGTACATTATGAAACCCAACTAACATGCTAAGAAACTGTTTAAACATCTTTTTACATTTCAGGAAGTTAAAATTGAAAACTTTTTAGGAATTTTTCAAAATTAGGGTCGGTATTCTTTTGCACAGTAAAAGGGGAAAAAAAACTTTTTCCTGATTTCCAAAATTAGGGTCGGTCGGATGAGGACAATCAAACAATTTTTTTTTTTGCCTTGGGGCATCAATACAATTAACAGTAACAAAATATTTGAAGGACAAATATATAATAAAACAAAAAATAAACAGACTAAAAGTTTTCACTTTTGTGGTTAACTTAATACGGTCGGTTTCTCATTAGCTTTTCGTGTGAATGGTGGGAAATTCATTTTACTCCGTTCTCAATTAACAACCAGAAATACAAATGCATTTAAAGGAACAAATATGCACACAACATAAGCAGGTGGCTCCTCTCTAATTATTCAACTGGGTCATATATTTCCACAAGGTCATTGGAAAGGGAGTTAGGCACGCCAGTCAGGGCTTCTTGTCTTCAGCATGTTGGCCATGCGTTTGACTAGAAAGTGCCACGAGGGTAAGGTGTACAGTAAGCCGCCGCGTGTACTACTCATGAAACTCATGACTTGCGGCAACCTCTTCAAGCGCTTGCCCTGATAACAAGGTCAAAGTGTGCATGTACGATGTATACAGTCGATGTTTCCACAAATGAAGCGGACCTGCTTAAATATAATAATTTGCACAATGGGCGATGGTGAAGTAGGGAGTGTGAATGGATTAAAAGGGTTGAATAAAGCTAGTTGAGAATGCTTTGTTCGAACTAAATAACCAAAACATCAATTTCAGCATAAAATAGACACACTCTGTTGTTTTGATTTTCACTTTAATATCAGAATGAATTATTGGTAAGGAGAGCTTTTTTTCACCGATCCGATATTTTACCGATATGTACAATATCGGCCCGATACGATATCCAATACGATTATTGGAAAAAATAAATCTAGTTTAGGGAAACTTGGAAAGTGAAATATACGTTTATTATTTTGGTAATTGTGAAATATGTTGGCCTTTGACCCCTAAAGACTAGGTCATATGAAGAGGTCACCATAGCCTCGGACATTTTTTCATCTTCATCGATGTCTATAAGATGAACCATTCAGATTTGCCAATTGACTCTTTTCAATTTTTTACACACTAAATGTTATTGACCCCTGTGACCCCCAGGATGACCTTTGACCCCAAACAGAATACCCCACTAAGCATAGCATAGACCACCTCATGTGACCTTGGTGACCTCATGGGACCTTGGCGACCTCATGGGACCTTGGCGACCTCATGGGACCTTGGCGACCTCATGTCACCTTAAAAAAAAAAAAAAAAAAAACCGATCCGATATTTTACCGATATGTACAATATCGGCCCGATACGATATCCAATACGATTATTGGTTGATCCTTAGTAATTAGTCATAATTTAGTCAAGCTTGACATGGATAAGTTCAGTAAAGTAGAATTTTAAATAATAAATAAGTACATGTGACAAATCATGTAAAGCACTATGTGGAGAATCACACTGCAATCTCAGAAATTAGAATGCATCGAAAAAATAAATCTAGTTTAGGGAAACTTGGAAAGTGAAATGTACGTTTATTATTTTGGTAATTGTGAAATATGTTGGCCTTTGACCCCTAAAGACTAGGTCATATGAAGAGGTCACCATAGCCTCGGACATTTTTTCATCTTCATCGATGTCTATAAGATGAACCATTCAGATTTGCCAATTGACTCTTTTCAATTTTTTACACACTAAATGTTATTGACCCCTGTGACCCCCAGGATGACCTTTGACCCCAAACAGAATACCCCACTAAGCATAGCATAGACCACCTCATGTGACCTTGGTGACCTCATGGGACCTTGGTGACCTCATGGGACCTTGGTGACCTCATGGGACCTTGGTGACCTCATGTGACCCTGGTGACCTCATTGGACCTTGGTGACCTTTCACCTTTTGGCCCATTCACAAATCGGTGCGTCGGGGGAAGGGTTGGGTAGGCCGTGTAAAGGAGGGGTGGGGTGTGTTGGGGAGGGGCGAGAAGGGTAAGGTATGTCTTGTGACCCCACATGACCTTGATGACCTCATCTGACCTTGGTGACCTCATGTGACCTAGGTGACTCCATGTGACCTTTGTGACCCATATGCCTTGTGACCCCACATGACCTTGGTGACCTCATGTGACCTTGGTGACCTCATGTCACCTCGTGTGACCTTGGTGACCTCGCTTGACCTTGGTGCCCTCGTGTGACCTTGGTGCCCTTGTGTGACCTTGGTGCCCTCATGTGACCTTGGTGACCTCATGTGACCTTGGTTACCTCATGTCACCTTTGGCCCATTCACAAACCGGTACGGCAGACAACACTAGTGGTCCAATGACCATTATGTATTTTTTTTGTAAATTGACACAGAAATTCACTGCAAACTTCCTCAAATCAATTTATTAGTACTGAAACAAATATATTAGGATACCTCGGTACGGCGTTGTAGGAGGTACTTTTATTGCGTTTCTTTAGTAATAAATTTTGAACTCCCCCCACCTCAAATCTTCACACAAGCTTAGTCATACTATTGGTTCATTCTTAGTCTTGTTCATCACGTAATGTTCAGAGACGTTTGATAACATTGGTTGCTCTATTGCTTAGTATATACTTTGTTCATCACCAAATTGGCAAGACTCTTCACACTGCGAATTGATATAGAACAGTGCGGGCGCAACTAGAAGCAACACTACTGCAGCAGACGCGGTGGGTGATGTACATACGGCGCACGCTTGTGGCAAGAAGCACATGCGTAAAACGGAATTACTTTCATGCGCGGATAAATAAAAGCCGAATAATTTTTGCCTATTAGGTGATGAACAAAGTATAGTAGTACACTTTCACTAGGCACTACCAGTTTTAACTGTGCAGCGATCCGTTCCCGAATTCAGTCGTAATTGTGTCTTGCCTGAGTGGACTAATTTGTCCAAAGCACTGTGTAACTGGCATGAAAAGGTTTTATGTAGGACATATGCATGAGTTAGTATGCACATAGGATTACACACACAAGTTTGGGGGACGAACCCCAGGTTACTAAATCAACAGTACAAAATGTAAGGTTAGGCTTTTTACTTTGTGTCAAAAATAAAATAATCGGGATGAATTCATTATTCTGCCACCACATCCTTCAACATGCAGTTTATTCCATTGAGACTGCCAAATTCATAGGGTGGTGGCACAATAATAAATTCTTTCCAAATAATCTTCAAACTCAATACATCAATCAGGGACATGTCCTTCCATAGTCATCATGGTCATAGACATACATGAAATACAAAGAGGGTGTTGGGAATGGTTAAGAAGGGTGTTGGGAATAAGTAGGAACTGGTAGGAAATGGGTCGGTAGGGTGTTGGGAATGAGCGGGGGAACGAGAAGGGTGTTGAGAACAAAGAGGGTGTTAGGAATGAAGGTGTTGGGAATAGGGAGTTAGGGTGTTTAAGAAAGGGGGATGAGGGGAGATATTGGGTAAGGGTAGGTGGGATGTTGGGGTGGGTACATGGGATGTTGGGGAAGGGGTACGTGGGATGTTGGGGAAGGGGTTACATGCATCGTTGATGCTGTCGATTTGCATAGGAGTAGAAAAAGATTGTGTGGTTTGTTGCATAAAAAAAGCTAGACTGTTAGTTACAAAGACTATTCACAAGCCAGTTCTGACCTTGGGACAAGCTGTAGATATTTTACTATTTGTGCAAGTACTTGGCAAGAATAGGTAATTTCATTCAGAAATTCAGAATTTCAATTTGGACAAGTACAATTAAATTGACACATACTTTGCCACTAAAAGAAGTGTATTTTGACTCTCCATAACAGCAGTGGTGATATTTCTCATTAATTGTTGAGGATAGTGCAATTACTTTATTGTTGTAGCAAAATTTATTGTAGTGCTGTGTTTATCCTTTGGTCAAATCTTATATAGCCCTGTATTTATCCGTTGACCAAATCTTTTAGAAATATACTTTTGAGTTTAATTGGCATTTGTTATAATAAAAGAAAATGTCACGAGCATCATGTTTGCCATTTGGATATAGTTATCATGTTCATCATTACTATTGTTTTCATTCTCATTATTATCAAGGTTTTCATCATTACTATTGTTTTCATTCTCATTATTATCAACGTTATCATCATTGTCAACAGCATCATTGTTAAGAGTACCATCATCAAAATTTGCCATCTTTCCCTTGTTTATTCTCCAGATTAAACCAAATATGGAATTGATTTTGGAAATCATCTTTAAAGTGACAGGAGGAGATTATTCAGAGGATACAAATTTCTCTCAAATCGCACTGGATCGGTTGTAGACCACCTACCGAGAACGTTTTTTTGACAAACAAGTACAAAAGAAAACCGCAAACCTTGCTTTGACCTTGCCTGCTATCGTAATTGTCCCTTAGATAGGAAACCATGCTTTGAATTTGTCGTGCACAACAAAATACTAAATCATCATCTTATCACATAAAGATGGTGTAGTCGGCTTATTCACCTCAGGTGTGATCTAGTACATTGCATTCCAAATATGCAAAAAACCCGGTTTGAAAAAAATTGGGGGCGCTTCTTTCTGGAAATGTCCTCATGTCTCTTTAAATTGAATATATAAGACACATATTACAGTACAAAATTGAGAACCTACTGCCCACTGTGTGACAGGGTGTCTTTAGTGAAAACAAATTATACTTTGTTTAAAGGTAGCACATCAACCAAACATTTGTGATGCGATCTGGGAAAACCCGCCACATGGTGCAAAATTTATATTTTGAGTTTTGACTATCATTGCAAAGTTTGAAATATAAAGTTTCCATAACTTTTTTACTTCTTTCTTCTATGATACACATATCAAAAGTTATGCCTTATACAATCTGACTAAAAATAAAGTAAAACATAACAGATTTTAAGGTATTTTCTTTATTTTTTCAAAACTGTCCTGTTCGACATGCGACAGGTTTTCCCAGATCACATCACATTTGTAGTGCTACTATTGATGGAATAAAACTTATTCTCTTGATTAGGAGTTATTCCAGTAAGGTAGGGTTATTGGCTACAGTATCCTGGATAGATAAGTTGAAAATTGAATGAACTCTGGGTAATGGTGACAGAAACATCTGTCAATTTTATTTTTTTTTCCCCCAGAAATGCGTTTTTGAGATTTTGGATTGTTAATGGCTTCAATTTCCCACACACTTTGTACTGGACTGATTTTGGCAGTGCCAAGTTTAGGAAAAAAATGTCCAAATTACAGAAAACCTGTTATTTGTAATACCATGCTGACTTGTGTAAGTACCATCTTTTTAAAGCTGAAAATACCTTGGGGGGATAATAATGAATCTCATCTAAGCTAAAGTTGAAAATGTCATGGCCTTTAGTGCACACAAAGATGCAGCCACAATGACTCCGAATCTGAACAAGTTTAATAACTTAATATATTCTGTTATGACGTCTCTTGGACGCCTAAGGTCAGAAATACCTTCACACACAATTAATGAATCCTTGTGCACAAGTGAGCTGGATTTTATATAACAAAACAGATTTTAATGATTTGTAGTTGGTTCAAGAATTTGGTATGTCCAAAACATTACATAAATCGAATACACATTACACACAATTTATTTATACTTAATTTGTAACCAATTCCCTGATGTCCACATGAGCGCGTTGCAGTGCACGAATGTCCTCACAGCGAGACTCCAAAATGACAGCATGCAAAGTCACACATAAAAAACCTCCTCAGGTAATATTCCAAGGGAATCTCTCAGTCCTGAAGAACACTTTTGTCCAGCAGTTCAAGACGACAGTTCATAATTCCCCGACGAGAACATCTTCCACGTATATCAGCCAAGATAATCACCACGATTTTCCTATCTGTCCACAATTTGGAATCCTATTTTGATATCCAGCACTTTCGGCTTCAAAGATGACAGTTAATAGTAACAGCACTCTGCTCACATGGAATTGAACATATAATAAATCCTGGCCACTGTGTGGAGCTCAAAATCTACAATTATGTAGATAAACGTGCTAGAACCATACTGTATAGCTGATGGCAACTGCTGAGCGGCGAGACTAACCAAATCTCAATATCATACTGACTTCACAAAGTCCGATCTAAAATAGACATTACAACAGCATCATGCATAAGCATAACCTAATCACATCACATTTTTTTTTTTTTTTTTTTTTTTTTGGGGGGGGGGGGGGGGGTGTTTTGTTTTTTCCATATATATCTTTGTGTGGGAATTCCCTGATCTTAAATGTTTTGATCTCAAAAGCATAAACCAGTTTCTAAGTTTGGCATCCTTGGGGAATCCCCACTTCTCCTATTGTGCAATCTAAAAAGGTGCACTTAGCAAAACAAACTAGGGTTCTTCCCCTTTCTCTCTTTTATAGTAACAAGTGCTTTTCCCGTGAGAACTCTTTTTCTCAATAAATTGAGACAATTATACTTTTGAGAGTTTAATCATAAAAATGGAGGCCATATCACAATAATGTCTTTGCCTGCCATTTGTTTATTAAGGGTCGGGTCCAAGTGGACCCCCTGCCTCTGAAACTACTTTGCCCGTGGAATTTTTTAAACAAAACTATGGTCACTGATAGGGGTCCATCAACACAACCACCTAACCAGAAAAAAAATGAAAATCAGTTGTACTGCTCAAAATGGCAGTCCAAAAACCAATTTTTTGCAACACGCACACGATTCTCCTGCCAAAAAATGAAACCACTTTCC
>JAMKCH010007214.1:0-32239 GCA_023653785.1 Ophioderma brevispina
CTAAATTTTCAATGTACTCTGCTTTAGAATCAGGTGGACGATAAACTGTGCCAAGTAGGATAGGCTTTGTGAAGGGCAAATTTAGCTCTATCCAAAGTGCTTCAACATCTGTACATTGTAAGTTAGATTTCTCTTTGAAAACAATACCATCTTTAATATAATACAAAATACCACCATGCTGCATATGCTCTCTATCTAGTCTATGAATATTATAACCATCAATGTGAATTTCGTTGTTACCAATACCAACATCTAACCAACTTTCTGTTATACATAAAATATCAATATTGTTATCAGTCAGTAAAAAACGAACATTGTCAACTTTATTACGAATGCTTTGGATGTTGAGGTGAGCTATTTTAAAACCTTTTGATAAAGAACATTTAAAATCAAGAAAAGTATCACTGAATGGGAGCTCATCATTGCTGACTCTGAAAAAAACAATTATTGCAAAGCCAAGTATTGGATGCTGATTAATTGAATCAGCAACACATTTCACATGAAAATCAAGTTCACAGTTATTACATATAATATAATCAATATTCTTAATAATTTTACGCATACAATTACCACAAGCATTTAGCTGACTTAAAGACCTTTTCTTTTGGATCCTCTTATCGTTATTGATTACATCATTTGCATTTTTATCAGACAAATCTAAAATATCACTATGATTAACATCAATTGTGCTATACTTTTCATTTCTATCAGTACAAACATCAATTGTAACATTGGCAATATCATTATGTACATTGTTGCTATTTACATGAGAATTTTCATAATTTATATCAGTGTTTACATTTTCATTATTTACACTGGTGTTTACCTTGCCATGGTCATTGATATCAACACTATTTAAATTAAAATCTGTGCCATTTATGTTAGTGTTTACAATGTTAACATATTCATGTTTGTCATTGTTAGTATTATTATTTATGTCATTCATACACTTATATTGAGGGTGATTTGTGATATGCATGTTCACTTGTGAGTTGTCATGAGAAGTACAGCATTGATAATGCTGCATTGATAAGTACTGATAAGTACATTGATAAGTACAGCATTGGTGATCTGTACATGAACATGAATGGTAGTAATTATTACTCTTTTGTAACTTTATGTTTTTGGTGTGTGAACGTACCTGGTAGGGTAAGCTGTAGAGTATTACTCATTCACGGGTATTCCTCCCAGTACGTCCCATCACGTCATAACTAAATTACTTTCCTGCCACATATTGATTCACTAGTGTTTTTATTAGAGAATAATGGTATGATTTTGGGAACCGGTACTCTCTTTTAGAGTCTTTATGACGAATTGAAACCAAGGCGATACCATTCCGGAGGCCTAGTCTTTCACGCAAAAATAATGGCATCATTAAAAAATATATACGCTGCGGCGAGTACTACCTGGGTTCAATTTAGAGAATAAAGTTATGTCTATGATTTTGGGAACCGGTATAGCTCTCTTTTTCCGCCAAATTGAAACCAATGCCGATACCATTACAGCCGGAAAATTCGAAATGTCTGCCACGTTTAAAGGTCCGGACGATCGCTAATGCCTCGTCCCCAGGGGCAGGGCAGTGGCGGATCCAGGATTTTGAAAACGTTAAAATTCCCGGGGGGGGGCTGAAACCTGTTCCAAACTTCCAAAATTGGGCCTGATTGTTGCAGAATTACCGGAGGCGCGCGCCCCCCTCCCTGTATCCGCGCCTGCAGGGACCCCAAGTTTTACCGGAAGTGGTTACATTTTGTATCAGAAGAAGCTACTATTTTTCCTCAATTTACCTGTAAAATCTTATGCTAACGGATGTTGGTTTGGAATTTTATGAGCGAAAGTGCCCCCATTTTGGTCGAGCCAATATTAATTTTAGCACAGTACCATTGGGGATTACAAAATCACGTTTTTAGCTCTCCCAAGTCAAACGGGTTGAAATATCGTTGCGAATCTAGTTTTGGGGTGAAGGCCATCCCTATCAATATGAAAACTTGATATACTTATATATCGGGCCATCCCCTTAAAGTGAATAGTTCAACAATAAATGCATAACTGCCAGGCGGTGAGGAGAGAATTTTTTTAGAATACTAATTTCTCTCAATTTGCAACTGGTCGCTGTGGACAACTACCAAGAATGTTTCGAAGGTTATTGGACAACAAAGTACAAACGAAGCAAAGCAGGAACTCTGGGAATGTGTACAACACCATGGCCCTCACCCCGCCATGAACCGCGGCCTGGTTTATATCATGAGCCAAGGTACACATATGAGCTATAAAATCACATTCCCGCCCATGGGCGCATTCAGGGGCGGCGCCAGGGTAAAATCATGAGGGGGGCTAAACATCATTGGGGGGGGGGGGTCGAAACAGTAACAAATGAACTCATTTTTGGTTAAAAACCCCTAATTTTTTTTGCGGCAAACCCTGTTTTTTGCTAAATTTTGGTAAAATCTCAGGGGGCGGGGGGCCGCCCCCCTGCCACCCCCTGACGCCACCCCCTGACCATTAAGACACACGGTAGTGTTTCCACCAATTTCTGAAAATAAAAAAAACCCAAAATAAGAAAAAAAAACAGCAAAAAAAAAACAAAAACAAAAACAAAAACAAAACATTAGAACGTCTATGATACAAGCAACACACACCGTGAGTATATTAACAGAAACAAACTTCCCTTTGTTTGACGTGTTTTTTTTTAAATGTTTAATGATACTGATTCCAAATATCAATGAAATGTTTTCAGCACTTTCGGTATTCATCTTATTGTTATAATGGAAGGTGTACAAACATTACCTGTAGGACAACTGATTCTTTTTCTTTTGGGTGTAATGGGAGGACATTAAACCCCTCCATATTAAAGGGAACCAACCTATGCAAAATAAAAGGCATATTTTGAATCAGTATCTTTTTTTACAAAGAAATCTTGGTATTACAAACGTTGACCTTTCTTAAATAAACAAATGACCTTTAGCCTATTTTTCCAAATATATTGGAAAGGAAGCACCACACGCATGGGACCCAATTGCCTTTTTTACTCCTGGCTTACTAAGGAATAATATTGAGCGTACATTACATTAGATTTAGAGCAGTTTAAACATTTGACCCACATACTAACTTTACCCCTCCCCCAGGGCAACACCCAGCAGCGGGCCTCCGGCAGACATTCATTATTATTTGCAAAAGTTCTATTTTTCTTGAATTTCCCGTGTTCAGATATTGGTACCTCGCTCGTTTGATCAAAACCTTTGGGCTGATGGTCTATACTGCTTGGGATAACTTCTACATTTCTTTCATGGAAACCATGTCCGAGTTACTTCCTCATTATGTTTGTCCGGTGTAAGACAAAAGACCCACAATGGCCCAATTCTGAGCTCAGGTATGGAATCAACAACAAAAACCATGCACTGTTCAACAAATGGAAAAACTCTGAAAGCTGATATTTTTCTCAAATATGAAGCTGCCAGGAATTCAAACCATTTGAAATTTCCCAAGCACATTTTATGAAAGGCCTCTTGATAATGATTCCCACCAACTCCTTCTGGGGCTATGTCAAGTCACGTTCCGGCCAATCCTCCATTCCTGATACCATCAATTACAAGCGCACATGTGCTTCTACGCCTCTCGAGATCGCCAATTTATTCAATTTTTCTCTGAGTGTTTCAACTGTGATGCTGCCACCACCTTTTCTGCTCCAGACTCTAACATTACTTCTACTCTTTTTGAAGCTCATTCGCATGCTAAATAAAACAAGACATAGACCCACTTGGTGTTAACACACCAATGTGAACTCGCGCACGAGCTTGATGTACAATAAACCCGAATGGAACTGTCCCGGGAACTGTCTACCTGAAACCCTCGTCAATATCACTACAACTGAAGCATTTAAAGAAGAAACAACCAAGTATCTAAGAACCCAACACTCCAGTATCTAACTAACGTCTAGCACACTCACTAACCTCTGCGTTTGACCTCTACTGTCGAGGAGCTGCAGAGTACATCTGTCAAAGTCAAAGTGATGTTTGGTTCGTTTTGATAAGACTGATATATTGAAAGAGTCTTGGCCGCCATCGTCTGAGCCCATAGACAATATGTGAGGTATAGCGCCACCAGCCTGGCCACCAAGCCTTGTTCAAATCAACATGTATTAAGTCACTAATATGCCATCGTTATAAAAAAAAGGAACATTCAAATCCTATTCATAATTATTGGTCAAATCAGCGATTGTTATTGTTTATATTTCGAGCAGTATTCCACAAATGTATGTATCTGAAAACATCTCAAATATGTTATTATCTCAGCCTCGTTCGCAACATTGGAAAATCGCAGGTGTCTCTCTGGAAGTAATCTCTTATAGCTCGCGCCCTTCCGGGCGCGAGCAATAATAACTCAGCTGCAGGTGTGTATGCATAACAGCTACGATGCTTACGAATTTTGACGTTACAGTTTTCACCCGTCCTGTGTAAGATCTTCAATCTTTCCATCTCCACTGGTGCTACACTCAGTGCATGGAAACTTTGTTGGATCATTCCTATCTTCAAGTCTGGTGATCGTTACTCTGTTTCCAACTACCGTCCTATATTATTACAACCAATTGTCTACAAGATTTTGGAAAGGGTTATTCACAAGCACATCTTTTCTCATCTTAATCTCGATAAAATTCTAACCAACCATCAACTTGGCTTTCTTCCGAAGTCTTCTACTGTTCTACTGCTGATGCTCTCCTCACGACCCTTAATGATTGGCATGAGCATCTTGAAATCTGAAAAGTGTGGCTGTAGCCTTATTCGACTTATGTCAGGCCTTTGACTAAGTCCTTCATGGTCCGCTTTTGCGTGAACTCCATTCTGCTGGGATCACTGCTGGGGTCCTCTTCTTTGCTGGCTTAGGTCCTGCCTTTTCGACCGAACACAGTCTGTTTCCGTTCATGGCATTTCTTCTGATCTTGTCCCTGTTCTGTCTGGTTTTCCCCATGCAGGGCTCTGTCCTGGGGCTGCTAATCGTTGTTATCTCAATCAATGTCCTTTCTCATTCATTTTCTCTCAACAGTTCCTTGGTTCTTTATGCTGATGACACCACCCTATACAAACCCATCAGCCATGACAGTGAAATCACCAGCTTTCAAGCAGACATTGGTTATTATTAAGTTGTGAAGTCTCTAGCAATTTGGCCTACAGACCACGATTTGAGATTAAATAAACTTGTTTATTATTATTATTGATACTATTCATAACTGGTTTACCAACCCGGGGGCCACTTGTATTCAAAGGTGGATATGATACGTGAACAAGAAAACGCGTAAAAGCGTCCTTTTTTCCAACAGGCGGTATACGCGAGTACATTGATTAGGGTGTCAAAACCAGCAAAATATGGAAAACGGGTATGTTTTTTTTCTTAACCCTGAAATTGTGATGTACGTGTTTAGGGTATGCAATACTCACATTAAGTACAGACCAAGATCATCAAAAATATTTTAAATCGCAAGTAGAGCAAAACATGATAATAAAGGGTATATTATAACGACACAATGCATTGCTTACTTGTTTAGAGTAGCAAACCTGACAAAAATACATGTGTATAGGGTAGCAAAAACAGACAAAATACTTTTTAGGGCATGGTTTTTAGTCGGTGGAAATACTTGTTTAGGGTGCATTTTGTAAGTCCATGTTCACGCATCATATCCACCTTTTGAATACAAGTGCCCCTCCCCCCGGGTTTACCAACAACAATCTCACTGCCAATGCCAGCAAGACTAAACTCATGGCCATTTCCACTAATAAAAAAACTTTCCCAACCTCTGTCTCAGCATGAATAACTAGTTGATTGAAAGAGTTTCCTCTGTTAAATTCTTTACTATTCACATCTCTGAAAATTTATCTTGGAATATGCACATGGACTATATTTGCAAGAAAGCCAGGAAAACCATCTGCTCTAACCACAGGACTTTTAACAAAGCCTAGCTCCCCTACCACACGCCGTTTTCTGTACGGTATACCTTGCCTTGGGTTCAACCCAGCCTTGAGTACAGCAGTATCACTTGGCACCATTTAAACATCACGCTTACCAACAAGTTGGAATCAACTCAACGATTTCCTGGAAGAGTTATTCTCTAGTCCTGAAAAATCTCTCCCATTAAGATCTCCTTCTTTCTTTCCATGTTCCTTCCCTATCTAAGCGCCATGACATTTCTGTCCTGTGCCATCTCTTCAAGATTCTTAACCACCTTTGCTCTTCTCTTAATCCCTTCAAGTCTCACCCTAGACCCGCCCTTCGCAATATCTCAATAGCCTTTCTCTTGATCCACTCTTCCGCGGACTCTCGCTATCCAAAAGGTCTTTTATGCATTTGCTCCCACATTATGGAACTACCTGCCCAAGGATGTTGTCAAGTGCGCCTCCCTAAAGCCTTCAAAGCTACGCTTTGCCTCAACATCTTGTAGCTAGTTTCTATTGACATCCTTGACCTAAGCCGTCCACACCATCACTAGAGTGATGTGTGATGGCTTCAGCTTCAGAATTGCCAGCCAGCTCCTCCTATCACTTGCCCGTCTGGTAATTTCTGCCATGGATTGTAAATGTCTTGATGTGGCGTCTGATTTGATACAGTCCAGCGATGTCTTGGGGTCTCCTACGAGGTCTTTGGCTATGGATGTTCCCGTTCAGAGCAATGACAGGGTATCTTGTTGGTTTCATTCTGATGGCCAAAGTATCTAAGTCTTTTTCTTGTAATTTTGTCGATGACTGTCTCCTGGGCTCACAAACTCTCTCTGATGATTATTGTTTCTTATTTTATCGAGTCTGGTTACTCCCACGATCTTTCTGAGGCAAGTCATTTCGAAGGAGAGTAGTCTATTTTGGTCTGTTTTCCTCAGTGTCCATGTCTCAGCACCATACATAAGAAGTGAGAGACCGAGTACTTTGTATAGTTCCATTTTGGTTGGTTTTGAGATATCTTTTGAGGACCCGATTTGTTTAGCTGTTGCATTGCTTCACTGGCTTTCCCTATGCGGCGCGTGATATCATCTGAACAGGATCCAGATTGGCTTATTGTGCCTCCAAGATAGGTAAATTTCTCGACTTGTACGAGTTGGATTTATCATTTAAACCATTTATTTTGATATTGATGTCATGGGGTATTTGCTAATTACTTGAACTTTGTTTTGGTGATGTTTATCTTGAGGCCGAAGTTGGAACTTTGTTGGTGGACACGATTCACTAGGGTTTGCAAGTCACTTTCACTTCTCGGCGATCAGGCGATATCATCAGCAGGGCATAGCTTAAAGGCCGTGTAGTTAGTAAAATCGGTAAACCGCCCTCAATTGATTTTTAACGGCCAGTGTCTCCACAAGAACTTCCACAGCTGGTAGCCAATGAGAAGTCGGCATGATTCCGCTACATCGCAGTGAGTGGAACCACGAAAGCAACCAATGAATTGCCGACAAAAAGTTTTAATGAATGAATTTATGGAAATAAGAGGCCGTGGCATGGCAAATGGGGCGGAGCTGAAAAACGTACACAAGGCAAAGTTCTGCCTGGATCAAAACTTCCCAGCGACTTTCCCGTTTCGATAGATCGTAATCGTCAAGAGCAAAATTCAAATCATAAAGCATGAAAGATGGAGATACATCATGGAATTTAATTGCCGCGGATGAATCAGTAATGCGTGATGGATTCTGCAATCAGAAATCAGGACAATATCATAGGCGTACCCAGGATTTTTTCATCGGGGGGCGCCATGATTTTAGGCTGACCCCCCCCCCCCCCCCAACAACAAAAAAGTCGGTACAGATCGCGTATCGGGGCAGGCTCTCTTGCAAAATCCAGGGGCGTCGTTCGGGGCTTCTTTCTTGGGTTTTTAAAGCACATGCGGCGTTATTTTTTATAGTAGATTCAACCCATCGTGTCACCAGAGGAAAAGTTTTGGACAGCGTCGATTAGTTGGGAGAGGAGGCAGAATATATGGCCCGCTTCACCTGTTTCATGAAAGAACTAAGATAATCTGGCCGATCATCTTTACATTGAGAGTGCAAGACTTTTGTGTTTCTTCGTATCCAAATACAAACGCCCAAAATCCAGTAATATTCAATTCACCTGTTACATTGAATACCATTGAAGTAAATGGGATTAGTCAGAATGTTTTGGGAGTTACCGTAGCTAAAATGCGTTTACGTTGACTTGAATGCTTATAAGCATAGAATTGATTTTTCTCTGCTGTCGGGACTGCGTGTTTCAATAGCGTCGAATTTTAATTTCTACACACTGCACATGCCCCTCATTCAATGCTCATACCTTCGGAAAAGAACTAGAGGTGACACGATGGGTTGAATCTACTATAATGACATTAATAATAAGTCTAAAAAAAAGTGGTACAATCAGAAGAAAAATTGGTTAAATATGAAATTTCAAAATAAGTCAATCTTACTCGGCATAATATTAAAGAACAAAGACCAGGCTTTCCAATGGGTTGTTTCACCCTGATTTACTTGTGTCAATCCAGAGATATAGCCAATTTAGTACGGATATACCAACATCGATTTTGTGCCACTTTTATGCAGTGGATGCTTGGCAGAGTTGTTTTCGCCCAGTTATGCCACGTTGTCTTGAAGCTCACAAAAGATTGCAAGTTCACAAAAGAAACAATGCACAGATTAAAGTAAACAAATGAGTCTAGTTGTATCAACACAAGTTTTAATAGTCAACATAATCAGTTCAATGATAATATCTTCTTTTCATAAATAATAAAAAGACACATATTTATTGCACGTCAATGAAATGGAGCTTTGATTTATTACAAAATGGTATCTGTTAAAATCCCCGGTTAAATCATGCCAGAAGGAGTGTAATTGCAACAAAAAAAACGCCCCATATCCAAAGAAATGGTTTAAAAAATATTGCGCTATCTTTGTGCATTACTAATTGTTGAAGGCAATAAAAATTTGAATTTGGAAGCAAAGTATCAAAGTTTTGGTAGGAATTTGCGGTCATGATAAAAACTTAAGACCATAAAAACTCTCTCCTCCAGGTTGCTGTACGCTCACGGTTCTCTTCTAACAAACAACAGTATGTCAAATGTTATTCACTTTATCTTAATTCAGAACTTACTGATCATAACCATTACGTAACTGTTTTCGTACTTTAGAGATTCTTTATGAAGTTAATCCTTTTTAAAGAATTTCATAATCTCTTCAAGTGGGAAATAACTTTGTTTAACTAATCGTTTGCACCGTTTTCACTCAACCAAAAAGTGGCACAAACTCGTTTTTTGTGTTCCGCAGTAAACTGGTGTTATCTCTCGATTGAAACAAACAAATGAAATAAAACAAAAAATCCTGGAAAGCCTGGTCTTTCTCTTTAATGTGATGTACAAAACGACTACTTATGTTGAGATATTAAAAGATTAAAAACATAAATGCGTTTTGCTTGTAACCATTTTTTTTAGACAGGCTGTATACTTATTTGGTTCGCAATTGTAAAAAAAGTTAAATATTACCAACAAAAACTTTTCCAAGACAGTTGCGCATGCCCTGATGCAAAAGTGCACTTATCCTTGAGACCCTACCTGATAAAAATGGCGGGACCCGAACCCAATATCGTCTCGTTGGCCGTAGAGTCGTGCGCACGAAGCGTGTGCAGCTCTTGTATTATTCTTTTTCGAAGATTTTTTTTCATGCAAAGTTGATTTGGAAGTGGTTCACAACATAAATCTTATAGGTATGGCCAACGTTCTTAAAATTAGGATAAATGGGCATTTCCTCCTGTCCGGGCCTCTGGGAGGCTTAAAATAGTAGATTTTATCCAAGTTGACTTTTAGAGGCTATATATTGTTTGGGTTTCATAAAACATTTTTTCTCGCGATTCGCAGCCTTCGCGGGTATTTTTATGAAACCAGGGCCCTGAATTTTCATTTAAGATTATCCCGCCCCCGGACCAACTCTTGGCGGCCCCTTTTTTGAATGAAAGATATGGAAGTGTTAGTTCTCATCTGAGGGAGGGTGGGTGCGGGAGGGATGTAAGCTTGCGATATTGTCTTTCTGATATTTACTCATCACAGGCTGATGGGGACAATGAACCTGTAAATGGTTTATATAGCAAATAATAATTGCTTCCAGGTATGAGCAACACAGCCGTAAGATCTTAAACGATGGGTAATTAAGGTTTTGTTTTGAATTAATTAGCATGTTTGTTCGTGGCGAGTTCATATCTCAACATTGATAAAGCTGTCTCCCTCACGCGCGAAGCGCGGATCCGTTACAGTATTCGATTTCCAAGACACATTTTCTCCCGCTAATCACAAGAGGTAGCTAATCACAAGAGATATAGACCAGTTAACAGCAATGTTTGTAAACAGTTAGGGCCTGGTAACTTGAAATAGGTCGGCCTGCCTGTTACACACTGGGCAATTGTATCTGTTAGAGTTTTAATACTATGGGCCATAACGATTGGCAGGCATGGATTGGCAGTCAACACAAGAAAGTGACGTAGGATGTTAACTGGTCGATGTATATCCTCAATCAAACGTAGACTTCGGTCTGAAATAAGGGTTAAGAAGCTGCGCGTAGCGCGGAAATTTACGAAGTTTCACTCTGACAGTCTCATATTTTTCTTCAACAAGGGGCCAGGGTCTGACGCTCCCTTGATCAACACCATTATAGGGTGCCAACACAACAGCTTATCACACTCCAACGTATATGTGAACGAGATGTTCAGATTGTCCCAAATCCCTGAAGTTAATGACATTTACCACCTTTATTTTCAGAGCGGCATAAAGGTAACACCTTTAATCGAACCATTTTTCTTTTTTCCCTTTTCTTTGCTTACTTATTTTTCCCGGTTCCTGATTTTTCTTTACTTTTTATCGGGGGGGGGGGGGCGCCCACCCCACGCGCCCCTGGGTACGCGCTTGAATATGTACGTCAATGCCAATAGCCCATGCTGTATGTCTTACTAAGAGATGCCCGTGCAGGGCTTGTTTCTATGAGTTGCAAGGCTTCATTTAAGTGTGGAACGAAGAAGAGGTCTTGCCAAAACAACAACCGGTAGGGTTTGTCTTTTTTTTCGTTTGTTATCATAAAGGTCTACAATATGATTGATTATCCTATAATAATGATATAAATTTCCAGTAATTTGGTTTCACAAGCCCTTGGGTTCCGACAGAACATCACACACGACCGGTTGAATCTAACGTGAACCACCTGTGCGCGGGGTATGTGCTACAAAACCACTGTCATGACTGTGATGTCTTCGATTGCAATTTGTGTGAACACGTATTTTAATACGAAATAAATCGCAATCTTATAGTGCGCAGTTCACACCGAAGTTCACACTCCATAGAAAAACGTTTTACAACAATTTGCACTCGCCAGTGGTGCTTACCCGGCCCGTACCCCGACAGCACCAGGCCTGGGCATGTGGGTCGCTATTGCTGTCGAGAGGTGGCAGTTGGCCATCACACCCATGTTAAAAAGCCCGGGTAAAAGCCATGTATTGATAATGAACCATCATGGTAATACCCTACTCTAGGCCTATACGTTGTCGTTTAGAAACATTTATTTTTTTCAATGTCGTGGGTCATAAATACTCCTACTGCCTAGGATAGTCTATGCGTTGAGATTAAACATTACGCTATTTCAATGTCTCATCATAATGATCATCTCATGTTGGGATCATTCGCTCATATTTTTTGCTTTTGCTCCGGTCAAGTTCTGTAGGAGGAGCCGAGCGAAATTTTCGCCTCAGTTCAAAAGTTTTCAGACTCAGGCTATCATTCTAAGAGGACTATCTACACTTCGTTCGACACTAGATTTTTTTTTTCGCCCCGGAGTGTGTCAAGTTTCATTACCTGTGAATACATATAGATTTAAAAACAGCACACTGCGGTGCTGCACCCAATATTGGGTGAAGATGTTTGCTGGTTTTCTAAAAACTTGAATTTCTGTACACATATGAAGAAATGGCGTGGAACCACCGAAAACGTCAGACGATTTAAGACGCATGCTGATCGTTCGATTTTGAAATGTTAAAATTGGCCTCCACTCTCATCGCAGGTTTCGGCCTAACTAAAGTCTAAGTTACAAGTCTATGTATAAATTTCAGTAGCGTAACATGGGGGGGGGGGGCAGGGGGGCCACTGCCCCCCTGTGGAATCTTGCCCCCCTCGTTGCCCCCTGAAAAATAGTGATTTACATAGGCCAGATACTATACTACAATTTTAATATATGCTGGCCCCCCTGAAAATATAATACGTGCCCCCCCCTCGCCCCCTTCCAAAAAAGCTGGTTACGCCACTTGAGATAGTCCGTAAAACTAAAGCTACAGTGCTACCCTCAGCCATGATACAGTAAATAGCTGCGACTAGTGAGTGACTAGGTTAATAGGTCAGAGCTTAAAACAACCATAGGCCTACTGTATCAGCTCCTGATATTATTGAGCAACTATGCGGTGACAAGCTCCTCGATCCCTTTCCGTCTGTTCCGCTGAAGCCAGAATCTCACCGGATGAATGTTACTTGTTTTTGCCCGGTTCATGAGGTGACTTAATTCATTTTTCATTATTCCATCAGATTTCATTATTGACCTAAAATGTGTGCAACTTAATAATGCGCCCAAGAACTTTCATGAACGGTAGGGCCGCAGAAAAAGCCTGGTTTTTGCTTCAATTTTGCACAAAGTTTAGAAAAATATGTTTTAAAACAACATTGTTTCCAATTTCAAAACTGGGTGACTTGATGTTATTTTGAAAAATAATGAATCAAGTTTGGCAATCGTTGATTTTTTTATGCGGGTAGGCTTATAGTCTCCAAAAAAGTGATGTGGGCGGGTAACGAAAAACTCAGAAGCCAACTTTCATGTCCAATATCCGAACATAATAAAAAATCTGGGGAGGAGTACTCACATTTTTGAGGTCATCTAAAGATGCCCATATTTTTTTGAATTTCATTCACCGAAAAACCCCTATATTTTTTGGAAATTTTACCACGGTCACCAAAGACCCCTATTTTTGGGCATAAGATTTTTACAAACTCTGTTAAATTTCCATGCAAAGATCCTGTTGGGGAAATTTTGCAAGATTTATTACCCAAAACACCGTATTGTTTGAGCTGTAATCGGATATCAAGTCAAATTTGTATTGTGACTTGGTCCATTTGTTTCTTATGCCGCCATTTTGGCAAAATGATAGCTCGTGGGTGTTCTGTAGTAGCACAACAATAATTTAATCATGCATGCAGATTACGATCATATTCTAAAGAAATATGTTATCGTTATTCTTTATGTATGACCTTGGTCTCAGTACTTGATGGTGTCCTGCGAACGTATTAGTATATAGTTTGATTGTCATAATATTTTAGAAGATCCCGGGGATTTTTTTTTTCGTGGCCAAAATTAATTTATTGGCTAACTCTGTCAATTTTGGGGGTGCGAATTCAAAAAAAGTTAGGTGCCATTTTTTTTTTAATATTTTTAATGTTTTTCATTTTGAATTTCAAATGGCCATTTTCATTATATTTTTGTTCTATATCTCGCCTATGAGCACCTTAAGGGTAAAAATGTGGCAATACCCATGTTTGTGATACAGGGGATTCCTTTGAAGAATTGTCGTCTTGTAACTGAATTGTGGGTTCGGTGCCATCTTGAATTTCAAAATGGCCGCCATATTTCATTATGTTAATGTCCTTTATCTCGGCTTATGAGCAACTTAGAATAGTCAAAAAAGTGGTGGCAATCCATGTTTGTGATACCAGGGGTTTTCCAAATAAAGCACTGCCTTGCTTGTCACAAGTTGCGTTGGCCCGCCATCTTGAAGTTCAATGGACCCTTTTTCAATTATATACAATTTGTCCCCATATCTTGGCCTGTGAGTCACGTAGAAAAGTGAAAGTTGTGCAGTACCCATGTTTGTGATATCAGGGATTTCCATAAAATCATTTCCTTATTTGTATCTTAATTTGGTCGCCATCTTAAATTTCAAAATGGCCGCCATTTTCACTTATATTTGTCCAAACGGGAAACCGCTGATGTTATAAATCCGATAATCCTAATTAGATGACCATTCACTACATACTCTATACCGTTACCACCTTTCCCTGTGTGGTACTGATTTGGGGAGACACAATCACAAAACAAATCCAGAGTGATGTAACATCAACTTCAATAGAACTCTGATTTTGCTCTTATCAATAACATTCAGGAATGGCAATAAACCCCGAAGTAAACTTATACACAGTTTTCATAATTTTTATATATTGCACTCGCGTATATGGCAGCCACTGTACCTGTGCAATCACTCATCTACAATGAATATTAAATCTAATTAGCAAGGTTATTACCTAAAGGTTATAAAGTAATCCTTTTAAGAAAAACTGTATCCTTGACATTTTGTGCTTTAATTACCAACATCTGCGTTAGACAGAATGAACAACGTTAACTATTGACTTATCGAGGATATTTATAAATATTTAATGTCAAGCACATTGCTGTTAATATCATCATTGAAAAAAATTCTTTTGAGGTCACTCTGTACCACATCACATCAATTAAATCAACGTAATTACCTCCATTACGTCACCATTAAGAATTTACAGAATTTATAAGATTTTGCGTATCTCCCAAATTTAGGTGGGTTCATACTTCATAGGCAGACGTCTGCCGATGAAGTATAAACCCACCATTAACGTGTATAATAATGACAATCACAAAATGCAGAAAAGGTGAGAGAGAAGGACAGACTTCGCCTAAGTAAAGGCATTAATTTATCTCAATTACCCTTCATTCGTTGCCCTATTGAAGATCCACTTGAATAAACGACTTGAAATCCTCTTTGAGAACCTCAAGAAGGCATTTAACACAGTTTGCCATCCTATTATTTTAAAGAAGTTACAGAGTTTTGGAGTGGAGGGTCTGGAGCTTGATTGGTTCAACTCTTACTTATCAAATAGGAAACAGATTACACGAGTGAGTACAGCCACTTCTGATATGACCAGTGTCAATTTTGACGTACCACAGGGGTCCATTCTAGACCCTCTTCTTTTTACACTGTATATAAATAGTCTGCCAACTATAGTGTCTAACTGCAAAGTCAATCTTTATGCAGATGACACTGCCCTGTTTTACGCTGGTAAAACAGATGATGATATTGGCCAGAAACTTACTTCAGACATGGACAAAATTGCAGTGTGGATGGAGGAGAGCTGGCTTACCCTAAATACTTCTAAAACAAAAGCTATGCTTTTTGGGTCTCTTTTTAAACTTAATAATGCCACCCTCTTAATGTTGTTATTAGAGATACACCTATTGAAACTGTGCCTACGTTTAAATATCTGGGTTTGCATTTTGATCAATCCCTCACTTGGAATGTACATATTGATCACGTTACCAGATCTGCTGCAAAATACATCGGTTTATTTTATAGAATCAGAAAGTATCTGTCAGAGAAAAGCCTCACAATTCTGCATAATTCACTTTTGCTCCCAAGGATTGATTATTGCGACATCGTATGGGGTAACTGTAGTAAATATTTACAGGATAGAATTGAGCGATTACAACTAAGATCAGCCATGGCAATACTTACGAGTGCCAGTAAGAACAAATGCTGAGCATCTCGTCAAAAATGGGTAGGGATACCATGCAGAAGCGTAGGAATTATCATCTAAATTTGTTAAAATGTCTGTCAGGGCTGGCACCTCCAGGTTTTATGCAATTACTTCACACTTGTTTCAGACTCCCACAATATATGCACTCGCTCCAGTACTAAGGGAAAAATCGGACCAATTAAACCAATTCGAGAATATGGGAACGTTCTTTTCAATATAGGGGATGGGGAGCCCTTGCTTGGAATAAGCTTCAAAACATTTCTCCCATGCCACTCACTACAAGTACTCTCAACTCTAGGTTACAGGCTGTGCAATAGAATTTTAGTCAGTTGTCTATATGCAAATGATAGTATTTGAGGGTCAAAACATTATGTAGTTTTGTTAGTAAATATGATATTTCCTTCCTTTTTACTTAAAAATTTATTTTTTGAAAACCTTTCATTGCAGGTCAATGGTTTATGTATGTTATATCTTAACTTAGGAGTGTGTAATACAATGACCTTGTATTTTAAAATATATTTCAAATTTATTGGATATCAGAAATATTTGAAATCTTATGTATATTATGGCTTTAGTTAATGATTATTTTATTTTGAAGTAGTAATTTACTGAGGCTACTGATACGGGTATGCTTGCATAATTTTATAAATGTTTTTTAAAATTTTGGTATGTTTAATGTAGTTTTCTTGAACTTGTGCCCTTTTGTAGTTACACTGTGTAATGTTATTATATTGAACTTGCAGTAATTTTACAATTTCGCTGTGCAATCGGTAACAATTTTGTATAAGTTATAAAGTATTGTTTTAATTGCTTATTGTATTTTGATGTTGTATTTTAAGACTGGGCCATATGGAAGAACAGAGGGATACTTGAATTTCCTCTGAATATGGACCCAGTATAAAGAAGAAATAAACAAACAAACAAGAACCGAACGTTTCCTAAAAGTGAAATCTGTAATTATGTTATCCAACAGAGCCTTATTCACCAGTTTATGTGTGTGATGTTCTCTCCGAAGGTGCAATGCTTGAAAGCACTGGTGGAAACTCAGATGAAGTGGGACGAAGGCAGCCAGTAATGGTTCTCATGGTTTCGTTGAGTACTGTGTCCAGCTTCTTTGTGTGAGAGCTATTGCATCATGCTGGGGCGGCATATTCAACAGCGCTGTAGACCAGAGCCAGGGCGGTGGTGCGTAGAGTGGATGGGCTAGCAAGGCGGCACAGGAGGTTATCCCGCGAAAATACCTTTGCACATACTGACTTGAGATGCTGCCGATATTAAGTAAGCTGCCGGTCAAGCTTCAATCCCAGATAATTTGGTGTAAGATTGTATAGTAGAGGCGCTAGGCGCTCCTTGAGGTCCGGGCCGTACCAGGATTTATTTTGGTATGTGTAGGACTTCGAAAATTGGACTTTATTTTGTAATGTGGACCTTTTGTGTACCTAACCCCCAAATTGGTCCTTTTAACTTTTGAACATTTCAGCACAAAAAGGGGACTTCTTGTCAAAATTTCTCTAAATTTTGGACCTTTTATCAACAAATTCAGCAAAAAGTGGACCTTTTGCCCCTTTTGTGGAATTTGGGGGGGGGGTGCGACGCACCCCGCACCCCCCCCCCCCGCTGCGTACGTGCCTATTGAGGTTGATTGGCGATGAGGCAGTAGCGGTGGTCCCTTGGCTTCACTCAGCTCGATTCTCCAGGTCTTGAGATACGCAGCAAGTAGGCCATATCTGCAGTAAGTCCAGCTTCTACTTCATTCCCGCTTCTGCCCGAGTGAAGAAAGGCAAGATCGCCGGCATAGCCAAATTGTCTATATTTTATTTGAGGGGTCAAAGCCATTAAATCGGCGCAAGTTGGAAATGGCAAATTGAAAAAAAAAATTAAATTCAACAAAACAACTTTATATTATTCATAAATGAAAGACGGTACCTCAAAGTTTCTTTTTGAAAATATCAACATGTAATCTTGCGAACCTTTATTTTCACAACACCTTCAACTTTAGTCTTGTATTTTCATTATGTAACTTACGTTATCATGTGATATAACAATAAAATTAAGGTTTCAATCACAAAGGTACACCGTAATACCTCGGGTGTGAATTATTAATTACGGACTTTATGTAAGTTTTTTGATTTCTAGTAGTAATACTATTCCAACTCCTGAGTTGAATCATTTAGATCAAATTAATACACAATGACTTTTTTCGTTTCTTGTATTTTTATGATATTTTACCCTTACGTTGGTCTGTTGCTTTCAAATGACGCATTTGTTGCTTGCTCTCACATTGAATGAATCTACATGAAGGACAATTTATGTAACGTATGTTACATTAACATCATAACGTAAGTTACACAACCAATGCTACTACTCTACATGGTGAATATCGAGGAAATTAAATCATTTCAATGTTTCTGTCTAATACAATGATCATTCAAATGAATTTGTAAGATTCTCCTTCAATGCTAAAGGTATCATCTACGAAATGAGTAATTTTCTGACGGTGTTTGAATTAACTCGAAATTAAAAACAATCCGTTACAATTAGTATTTTTTTCTCAATAGCAATTTCAAATGTAATGAACGATATTCCTAATTAAAATACTCACCAAAATCATCAATTGTGTCGTAATTATATCTGTCATGAAATGCCAGATTATTTTGCATTTCAATATGGGATTTGTGTTGTAAGATTATTTGGATAAAGGGTAACGTAAGATTCATTAATTTTATCAAACTAACGCTTATGGGTCCAGGGAATCACATAATGTTACTTACAAAAACGCTATACAGAAAAACATACAATGAAGCCGTCTTTCTTGAATCAATTGGGCAGGTATTTGCTTTGACATAATTGCATATTTTCCCCAAAATGTCAACTTTTCTTGATTATACATGTATACATAATTGTATTTACTTTGCAGGATCGTAACAGACAGAGAAGAGTACAATCTTTTCAAATGAAAACGAATAGAGACTAATAAAACATCTGTCAAACGCATAAAGTGCGAACGTTTTCATATCATTAACAGCTTCTAACAAAGTTTATTTTGAACCATAACAACTGAAATAACAGTAACGTATGTTTCGTGTAAGATCAACAACCACTTATGTCAATACCTTTGCAAGTAAAGCGTTATGTTTTTGCCGTAACGTAAGAAAAAAGCAGGGTCGGTCTTTGTTTGGTTTTTTGGAAAGTTTAGACCAAACTACTTTGATACTAAAAATTGAAGCGCTTTTTTTCAATCTAAAAATTCAAACTTTAACTTTAATACTTTTATGATTTTATTCCTGTTTCATGCTGTCGCATTTTTCAAGAAAAAAAATACAAACCACGGAATTGGGTGGGAAAATTAAAAAAAAAAAAAATAAAAGTCAAAGCTTTTAAAAGGTTTTGGTTTGGTTACGGCCAACAAACAGCTTTTTATAACCTAATCTATCTCTGCAAAATCGTATTGTTTACCAAACCTTAATAGACAACACTATTGATTTCACCACTTCCGACGCAATCACGTTTAAGCATCAAGGATTTTTAAGTATATCTCAAGTTTCCGTCTTTTGTCTCCCCTGTTAGTAACTGCCAACAGTGAACTAATCTCTACAACAACCAAACCCTGTTTTCCTTTAACGACATCATTTTTAAGTATACCCATATATACTAATCTCATCACAGCCTTTTCTAAGGTCTGCTTGACTAAAGCATCATTGAATGTGGAGGTTTTTTTTCCAATGCAAAAAGTAAAATCATTGCTGATATGGTGTACATCTCCAATGCGATGTCCATGTCTACAGGAATCCCACAGAGGAATCAGTAACCGCCCAACATACCATGACAGGTCCTTGCCAATGAGAGACCACATCGACAATATGGAGTGCTATATATTGAGATCAGGCACCGCAGTAGAAGCAACCTCAATGTCTGATTGACACAAGCATCGAAGTCCTCACCATTTAGCTTAGTTCTGTCATAGTTACATCCGTGTACAAACCTCCATCAGTAAACTTCAAGCACCCTCAATTCCGCCTTGGGAATTCCACCAAACCGCGCTTCTTCATTGCATTTCATTTCAAACATCCATATACCCCATGGGGCTACAATGAAACTAACAAAGACGGACAATCTGTCCGAAGAATGGATAGACAATCAACATCTAAGTCTCTTCACGACTCTAAAGCTGCCGGCCATCCCATTTCATAGCGCCCGTGGGAAGAGAAGGTTACAACCCTGACCTACCTATGTTAGTACAAACATCTCTAACCTGTGTAGGAAGATTGTTCTGGATCATGTTTTCGACTAACTCAACAACTCGTCCAATCGTTATCCAAGTCACCCTGCAGTAAAAGACCAAACAAAGTGCCCCTTTAAGCTCGCTTTAACTACAGGAAGCAGACGGGCAATGATTTACTGATGACCTGGATCAGAACGATCATAAGGATTGCTCCAAAAACCCCACAACTATGACAAATTTGCCCAAATAAGTGACAGGACTGCCGCGGAGATTCATACCCAGAGGCTGTGGACGGAATATTACCAGAGCCTTTCCAAGGAATGTGGCTAGAGAATATCAAGATTTATTATCCACCCTTTTTGAAGCGATCCTTTTTCCGGCTGAACAACTTCTAAAGGTGAGGAAATTGAGAGGATCTCCCAGGAAAAGATCAAAACCTTGCATACTTTTAAAATTGAATCCACCGATATGACACCTAACCGCAAGAAAGCATGGTATACCATCGAAAGCTCCGATGGATCCAACAGACCTCCACAGCCATCCAACCCAACCACACCCAACCAAGTTTCCCACCAACTCTTTTAAATGGCACTTGCATCAAGAAGCCAAGAAGAATCAAACAGACCATAAGAGGTTTAGTGCGAAAAAAACCCCCCTTTTTTGGTTACTCGTCCCCTTCAACATGGACGAATTTGAAACTGGTTATTGCTAAACTTCAACCCGTAAAACATTAGGCCTTGAAACATAATGAGCAGTAACAAATCCTCGGCCCAGTTAGCAAAGGAATGGCTGCGTGAGGCGCTACAATTGCTCTGCCTTATTTCCCACCGGTTCCCCAAAGATTTTTGGAGGAAAGCACATGTTATGGCACTCCTAAGCCTGGGAAAGATCCATCCAATCCCAAAAGTACAGACCAATTCACTCCTCAACTATACCTACAGGTTTTTTGAACTTCTCCTGCTGCACGTATCGCAACCTGTGATCGAACACCCATACCCGAACAAGCCAGGTTTCCGGACAGGCAAATCATCAACAATCCAGTACTCAACCTCACTCAACACATTGAGGATAATTTCGAGAGGGGTATGATAAGACCCCATGTAGAAGAAGGGGGGGGGGGGGGGGGGGGCTAAGAGTAAAGTATGTTCACGCAATAACATCTTGAACACTCTTCACTGGCACAAGATGGGGTGCTCAACAACCCACATACCCTAAGATCGACGGCACTTTCCCTGTCTTACTCATGGGCAGAGTATGCCTTGCCCTGTATGGGAAGATCACCATGCCAAGAAGCTTGATTCAGCGTTAATTTCCTCCTCCGGCTTATCACAGGATGCCTCCGTTCGACACCAACGGAAAACTTATTACATCCATAGCAGGAATTGCTCCAACCAGACATCCGTCGTAGCGTTTCGAGCAGCAAGATCGAGCTGCCAAAGTAGCAAGCACCCGATGTCTGGACAGATCCTGCCAAGCGCCTTTAAAAGCCAGAGAGAGTTTCTTAAGCAAAGTCCACCTCTTGAAAAAAGTCTCTAAGGAGCTCAATAGAGTCGCCCTTTGTGGAACGAAAGACTTGCCATCACCAAGTAACTCTATTGGTATTGAACTGGTGAGCATCTCCCACCTGGAGGAGCTGACTCCTCATGTCTTAAATGGCGATGGCTCAACAGATTGAGAACCAGAACTGGCCGATCTAAGGTTTCCTTGCAGAAGTGGGGCTCTGGAAGCAGATCAGGATCCGACTGTGATTGTGGAACAGCACTACATACGGAACATCTCTTGGTCTGCACTGGCCCACTGCTTGGGCAACAATGCACAACAAGGACCTTGCGGAATTCAGTTAAGCGGCCAGACGTTTTAACCATCTCTGGCTGGATCATATTTTGAGAACCACAGTGTTTGGACACTATAAGAGAAAGATCTTGTATGTTTTCCATCGGGAAAATAGTGTGCCCTATTTCCCTCTCCATGTAGTATTTGTATATTGTATAAGGCACCGAGGGATATTGTATAAGAGTTAGAAAGTGTATAAGAAGCCACATGTGCCCGGGATATATGTATAATTGGGGCGTAGAGTAGAATATATTCGCAATTCCCATTTATTTCTTTTTTTGTCGCTTATTTTACCAGTAGGTCAAAAGTTGGGCAGGGGGCTGTATGATGGAATTGGAAATGTTCTATTCTTAAAAATACTAAATAATAATTAATACGTAATATTAGGACTGTTCCTACAAAAAACATAAACATAACACCAAGGTTAGGCGTCGTATTATTTTTTGAATGAACTACTACTACGCTGACGTCACGTTCAGCATAATTAAGGTATTATTGAATTTGCTCATGCTGCTAGCTGGTTCAAGTCCGGTATCTCCAATCAGACTCGGATAGTTAATAATACCATCCTGATCTACAAGTGTGTAAGTTGAATTGTAGCCCATAGTAATATGTTAAATAAACCAGTCCCAAAATTGAAGCAAGTTTCAAGCTATTGTGCTTCATTCCGATTCATAAGGTCGCAACTGGTGAGTTCCGTCCTCACCAAACCACCATAATATGGTGTCAGCACTCGAGCCCGACACATATACGTATGTCCCCCGTCATGGTAGGCCAAAGGCCAACCAACATCAGCTAGCTACGCGCAGCAATTTTTCGTTACGTGCACTATTTAACCCATCGAATTTCGTTTTGGCACTCACGTGATAGACTTACAGAGCTGCACGTGAGTCCGGAGGAACACCACCAACCTTCGTGCACTAAAATTTTTAACTACATTATTATAATTATACTAGTACAAAGCTGCAACGCGATAGGAGAGTATTATTATATCCTTAATTGTTCCCACTACGTGTGAAGATAGATATTCTCCATGGTTTAGCTACGGACTTTCATTATCTTCTTCTGCAAAAATTAACCCATCAGGACGGCTAACTCTCATCTCCTCATTTATATATTGCGGCCCCTTCTCGGTTTTCATGCTCGCTTAATATACCGTCAGTCACAATATGAAGCTATTATGACTCCTTAGCGTACCGTCAGTCACATTTGCCTCCGTAGCTCATAAAACAGCTAACCTTTTTGCACTCCCATTAACCCTGTCAGTAGCAAGCCGCTATGATGACGCAGCGTCCACTACCACGGGTCGGGACTGTCAGCCTGCATGGTTCTCTGTATATAAGTGATCGCTACTGCGCTTCTCTCGTGTCGAGAAGGGAGCTTGCGCCACTTCTCGCACCTTATTGCAGGCTTAGTTTTGGGTTAAAAAGCAATACTGGCATGGTGCGCGTCACGTCTATTAAAATGAATATAATTAAATATATCAGTAACTTCAAACGATACTTGTAATGATTGGTATGTATATATAATGTAATTCCTATTTTAATTTTTTCACTAGCTAGGGGGTTGAATTCCTGACATCACGCTGTGGGGCTTGATAAACACCATTCTCCGTGCTAAACTTTTCATCCTTTTTCATTAGTTTTAACACTCAAAAATATATGTGCATATCGTGCCTCCACTATAGCATAGAGCTTCCGTATTATAATTACTAGTATCATTTTAGTTGTTTTTATTGCATGAGTTGTTCCTCCCGACCCTCTTGCAGCTATTCAACTCTAATCACGTGATCAGAACTTCCGATTGATAAATAGCTGCTCGTACGAAAAAAAGAGCTGCGCGTAGCAGCTGGCCACGTTGTGGCCCCTTTGGCCTACCTACCCCTTCCCGCATTGAACGCGCGGGTAACCCCTGTACCACATATACGCAGTATGAAATATTTACAAATTTTAACCTCTAGTATTTACGTCACTCCCTATCTCAAACTGCTCAAGGATGAAAAGTGGCATTACAATATTTGGAATCAGCAGGTCATATTTTACCCAGAAATTGTGCAGACTCTTGTGCAAGTCAATATCATTGGTCGCGTTGACTATTAAATCACCCTAATGAATGGTACGGGGTGAACGTATCAGAAATAGTATTATAACTAACCAAACCCAGGAGTGCAATGGTTTTTTGGGTGTAATAATAATTATAATAGGGCCTACAGTTTTTGATATTAGAGTTTATCGGTGCGCATGGCTTACGAGCGCATAGCTCTGTAGCATGGCGCGTATGTTCAAGGGTATTATGTTAGATAGAGATACTTTGGCAGGGGAAGTTTCTGGAGTTGTGAGTTATGCACCCCAGGTATTAACAGAAGCATGATTGATAGTGAACTTTTTAATACAGTGGACGATGAAAACAGTGGCAACGGACGTGGGCTGGGGCATACTGTTGAGTAATTTTAAGACAACTACAAATGTACTGATTATTACAATGCGTAGGCCTATTATTGCATGGCTGTAGCATAATTGACAATTTGAGTGGTGTTACGACTATGGTGTATGACTAATGATAAGCCTGTGGTATGTAATGAGGATAGCAATTTAGATTTAGATGCACGACCTCGGATAACCTTTGCACTAGAAGAGCATTGGCTATAATATGGAACCAGAGATCCCCGGCTGAGGATCACTGCCTAGCTCCTAAACGTAGACAGGTCGAAAAAATTATTTTATAAAATATATGGTTTACAAGCCCCATTTCTGAATTTTGTATTCAGATCATTTGTAGTAAATAAAAAAGCACTCAGTCAAAGAGAGAAAGAAGAATTGCAAAGGTGTTTCATGGCAAAAAAGCAATTTGTCATGCCGTCGCGAGAGACTCCACATGGTGCAAAATCTTGCACCCTCAAAAAATCATAGATCTTCAAGATCGTAAATGCGGAAATACTACTTTGAACAGAAAAGAGGTAAGTTTATATACTTTACCTATCAACATCAACAAGAAACTAATGATATTTTTGAGGTTTGGGGGGAAAATCGTCCACCTTTGCCTATAGGCCCCCTAAGATTTCTGAGTTTGGGACATGACATATTTGAAACATAAAGAAGCTAAAAAAACTTCCTCAACATATATGCATCTTTAAACCGTGTACATTCAATACAAAACCAAAGTAAAAGCACAGACGTGAAATTCATCACATGAAATATGGATGTTAAACAAAGTTGAGGGTGTCAAATTCGGAACCCAAGTATTGCATGCAAGGAGACTCCAAATCAAGCATTGTGATCCAAAGGATAAACATTCACTACCATGAGATACCCAGACTCTTAGGAAGACCCGATTACAAAATCAGTTAACAGTGATATATTGGATCAGGAAATGGATCGAGTTAGAAGAATGCGGGAAAGGCCAGTCTTTGCATGAGATGACCACCCCCCCCCCCCCCCCCCCTCGTCACATGGTGATGGGGTCACGAGCAGTATACGTTATCATTGATGTTAACATGTTCAAAATTCATGCGTGAAATTACACTGCTACTATTACTGTTTCATGGCCATCTAACTAAGGAGCAGTATTTTGCATTGATTTGAATTGTGACATGTTGAAAAACCCAATTTAAGATGGAGCTTACCCGATGCTTGGTAAGACGTCATTGAAAAGACCACACTATGACTTGAACTGCATGAAATAGTCTTACTACGCCTTCAAGGCATTGAAAATAGCTTCAGAAACCACATGATAGTCTCACATCTGATCGATTACGCTGTGAAACGGAGTACACAATGCTTGCTGCTTTGCCGTATTGCTAGTTATAAACGGTCACGAGATAAGGTTGGTGTCACGGGTCAGGTACCAGTCACGTGTAGGTATCAAGGGATCAGTTTGCTCTCGGGGCGGACCGATATATATAAACCGACTATTTAAATCAAAGGTATGTACTGACCTTGCCCAAAGATGCAGTATTTTTCCAAAAGACACCGTTTTTTTTATTATGGCTAAACCGGACAAAAATTTACCTTTCCCTACTGATTCAAAAACCGACGTCGATGACGATTAATCGGTTGTTTTTTCCAATGTAGGGATTACGTACGTCATTTTTACAGGAATGGAGTCCCCCGAAGCAAAATATTAATAAACCAATCAATGCCGTGACGTCATCAAATCTTTTATTTTTCCAAATTGGTGTTATTCCATAATAAAATTCTTTTAAGATCAACCATCTGTATATTGTCTTAAAATTTAATTTCAATTGTCCCCGCATGAATGTGAAAGAGGGTCCATAAGTCTACAAACTGAAAACATAGTCAGCCTGCTAAATACACCCTTACCGTGGACTGTATGAGCAGACGAATCCCCCTTTTTTGTTTAAGCAGCTTACATCCACTTTTCGCGCGGCTGCGGGGGTTATGCGTCAAGGTTTCTCTCAGTACTATAAGTTTCCTATAATCTTAACTAGGGTCGACAGCTGTGGACAATAAAAAAAAGATTATGGCACGATCTAACGTATAGAATACTATGCCAACGCCGTATAGAAGACTATATCAATCTGTGTACCTGATTGAGGGGTGCGGTGTGCCCCGCCCCCCGCTGGTTACTCCACGGCTGTTTCCTTAAGGTAGGTTCATATATACTTCATCGGCAGACTCTGTAGACGCTAGCCTTTCGACAGGGTTTTTAACCAACGCCGTATGTTTTTGCATCCAGCGCGCAAAGCCTGTCGAAAGACACGTCGTCCTACGTCTGCAATGAATATTAACCCTACCAATCATTATCGCGTGTAGCCTATAACGCAGCTACACCATGTCTTCCGCGGCAACTACTCAAAAGTAACAACACGCTGGGCTAGTTGGATGCATACTGCAAGATGGGCTTCTAAAGGTACACAGTTATTAGGCATAAAGTGATGTTTATACTCTACAAGGACCTAACCATACCTAGGCAGTTAGTGTCCACTGTACACGGGCCTCGACCTTTTGCCCACCACCCAACCAAATCATTGTGACAATGAATCCATTCAGGAGTTTGACCTTATGTAAATGTCCCACATTCACAGGCACCATCCATTCACTGATTAATATGACCTGCTATGGATGAGCCGATTTCCCCCCACACACTGTGTGCATAAACATTGGTCAGTAGGCCAGTTTTTATACACATGTTCAGAAGCCTTGTTAAAATGGTCGTTTCGGATCTTTTTCACACCGGCTGTCATCAAATTACATCACCTGTAGAGCAGAAGATTAGCTTGGTTGTCAGCTCCGAAGAGTATAGGTCAACCGGTGGTCCCAGGGCCCCTCTTGAATCGTCCAGCAATCACTGTTAATTTTTTCATAGAGTTAATACATTATGCCCTACCGAAATACCAATCTTTATAAGTTAACCATTTTCGGATTTTTCTGAATGTTCTATCATAATAAAATTCACATATGGTATTGATGATAATATATTCTACAATTAGAGCTTCTACGAAGAAAATCCCTTGAGCACTTTTCTCGAGACGACGTGAGTTATCTCATGTCCTATGCGTTAAGCACAGAGTGAGCGTGACAGGTCACAGCCTATTGAATGCACTGTCTGCACAGTGAATAGGGAAAGTGGACAGTAACTGCAAGATGAATTGCTACCTTGTAGTTGCCCAATAGGTGGAGAGGTGCATTTAGTGTAGACAATACAGTAGACATGCAGCTACCACGTAGCTAACCCGCAGTTACTACGACGCCATTTTTAGAGGAATAGGCACAACCGGCAAATCGGCATCAACAATCTCAGTGCTAGTCTTTTTCACAGACTCAACGGTAAAGAGGGCGTTCTTACCCACATCGTCCAAAGACTTGACCAAAGGCTATTTGGTCACAAATATTTAAATCTAAATGACTAAAATCTATATCTAATCTAAATTATATTATTTGCAGCGGGGTTAATCCCCAACCCCGACGAATTTTGAAGTCAACAATTTATTCCAACATTGTCACGATATTATTGAGATTTTTTGAACAAAGGTTTAAAGGTGCGTGTTCCGATCGTCTTTGGGACCTCCCCCTGATTTACCCTAAGTAGTATCGAATTTGATATCAAGAATTAAAGGCCGTATTTTTCTCATGTAATCCTAAATTGAGGCCCTCACATCCCTTTTATTTCCAAAGATAACACAAATAGTCTTTTAAAAAGACACCTCGCTTAGGCGAGATTGTTTAGTACTACCCTCGTCTTACCAAGCCTTTTTTGTAACACGTTTACCATAGGGGGTGGTTACCACGCCCCTCGGAATGTGTTTTATAAGCACAACCCGATTTCATTGATACCAACTAAGTAACAACATACCTAGTATGGCGTCACAATACTACGTCATCAAGTCCGTGAGTCGCCAACATTGGCATTTTCGACCGCAAATAGGGCGAAAATCCCATTTTCATTTGCGGTTTTCAGCTCTAAATGATGGCATTTGGCTAGTTTTACACATAAACATAAGAGTTTTTAGAGCCATACTGTGCATAATATTTTCAAAAATGGCACCCTAAAATATCCTGGGTGGCAACCCCCCCCCCCCCCCCCCCCCACCCGCCTTCGACTTTGACGGCATACCCTAACCCCGGTGAAAGGGTGCTACCTTCACATTTTCGCTTAAATGACCGGAAGGATGAAGAACGATTCCCTAGAACTTTTTAACGAAAGTTTTTAGCATTTTAGGCGCACCGGCAGAAGCGAAGTTCACTACTAGGGGGGGTGGTGTGGTAACCACCCTCCCCTTGGTCAGAAACGATGTTAAATGTTAGTGTAAAAACTTGAGATCATAGGAAACCATCTCGTATATTACGAGAGATGATATAACCATAAAACATATATTATTTCATGCAGCACCATACTCAATGCATCACCTTTAATTTTTGAAATACCACTGGTTTGGAATGCAGCCTTTATACCGCACTATCCTTTCATAGGTGAGTGCCCCCCCCCTCGTTCTGGTTGTTCAGCAAGGTGGAACATGTGGGTAGTTGGCAAGCAAAATGATTGCACCGAGATTACAAACTTCAAACTTACAGGAAACATGTTTTAAAACAATGCTGTCACTATGAGGCCAAACAAAGTATCAATCTATGACACAGTGCAATAGCTTTCATTCACAAGTGGATTTAGAAAAACACACCCCTGAGTGTTGGTGTATAATATATGTACCGAGAATCACAAGTTAAGTTCATGTCAATGCATGTACAAGTAAACCCACTGAACTGTGCCCTTGGTTGATGAGATATTGTAAAACTCATAGTGTGTGCGAGTGGGCATTGTACCACATAATGTACTCTCAAAACATGAGGTCAATCATCCAGACATGTCAATGAACTGATAAGTTATCCACTGTGGGGTGGGCTGTATCCAATACAAAAGTTGTTTCTAGCTGCTTAGGAAATGTAAATGAATTTCATAGTAGGCAGTATACCATGTCCGTTTAATTCTTAAAATAATTGGAACCAGTGGACTATGCACTGACTACATGAGACAACCACCAAACTCTGTTGCCATGACTGTGAATTCTGCCAATCATTTTGCTTGCTACACACATATGCTAGGGTAAACTTGCACATGTAGTGGCTTTTATCTACTCCGATTTTTTACCATCTTCGATGGAAAAAAACCGCCGTTTTAGTGGGTAACCAATCAATATTAGCACAGTGTCGAATAGGGCTATGCAATATGAATTATTAACGTATACCATCAAAACCGCAAGTTTGTTTCCCACGGTACTTGGTGGGGTGTTTGTGCAAGCGCCTGCTCTCATATCAAGTAGAGAACACAATAGACATAAATCGGAACAAGGCACTTTAAGAGTGATTTTGTAATGTTAATGGGAACCGAGAATGGCCATAGTAAATCACGTCGCAGGCCTAAATTACCATTTGAAATCCTCATTGCCCAATCGAGGCGGGGGATTCTAAACGGTAAAATTTATGGATTCTTACGTGTATTTCCTCGGCAGCCTCGGTCCAGTGGACATTTACAAAATCCTCTTAAACTTCGTTCACTAAATCTTATATAGCATAATGATTTTGAATAAATTATTGATCCAAAATCCTCTGCAAAAACAGTTGTAATTTCCAATAACGGTCAGGAGATTTAAATCTTCGTGACCAGATATATTAGTCGAGTCTCCATCCGAGACGCGTTGAGATGCCCTGCTACCATTAAGTCTTGAAATGTTTATTTTCCGTTCTCACGGAACTTGTTAATTATTGAGTAGAATTGAGCCAAAAAGACGGAGGGTGCCAATTTTTTAGTCTGTGTTCCCATTTTACACGAACATTAAGAATGACGTTCATAATTAAAATTTAAATACACCAGTACACAACCAATTAACAACTGTTAGCTGCCGTTATATTCTATAAACGTCTAGCCCTCTTCCCATTTATCATTATCTATTGTCGTCCTTTTGTTATACATGACCATTATTTTTGCGGAAGTGGTCATCTACCTAGCTACATGACACTTCCGCAAAAATAATGGTCATGTATAACAAGAAACATACTAAATAGAATTGGGGTGAGAAACACCGTCTACCATTGGTCTGGGGGAAGGGATTAATTATAAATTATAATCGCATTATGTGACCTGCCATATCGCACAACTCCCTGTAATTAAGGGAGTATTTGCGAGACAAACATAAGGCTGTCAGTCTGAATGCCACAGCGTACGGTAATTCCATGGGTGTCGTAGCAGGGTTGTATCAAAATACATAAGCTATGGTGTCGCTTTTGTGCCGTCGTAAATAGGAATATGTCAATGGGTCCTTACAGTAAAACGATTATTCCACATTTATAATACTGTAATCTCTGGAATTTTGGCACAAAAGAACGGGTACTGCATTTTTACTTTTTTTTTATTTTGTAAGAAAATTCACACGACTGTCCCCCATGACAAATTGCATTTTCAAATAGCAATTGCGACAAAAAATTATACTTCAATAATCCCAAAAAAATCGTCGGCCTAAGATCCAAATATACATTACCTATACAAAATAACAGATTTGGGCCTCCCTAAAGAGGTAGGTAGAGGACCTTGTTATTGTCACAACTTGTCGATAAATGAAAGTAATACCAGAAGGTCTTAAGGCATCCGATGCAGAGCACAGGAGATAGTTGCTCAGGTGACGGCCGGAAAGCTTCCCACAAATTTTACCCAGGATTCTCATGGGTAGCGTGCAGTTAACAAAACATGCACATAATTCCGCCTACATCCTAGAAGCAATCCCCATTAACAAAATCTTAATGCTTTTCACGAGTCACTCATTTCATGATTAATTTCCTGTTGTTGTCAGTGATGGTGTATTCTGAATTGTAATTCTTCTGAACGACGGTAAAAAGGAAATTGTGGAACTGTACAGGTCAGCTGCTTTTGCACCCTGACCACACTTCGCTTTGACCTTGGTGATGTTTGGTTGACCCCAAGGACGAGTTTACGCCGAAACACAGATTTCCTCTATGGGTTTTAGTGTTCATAGGTGAGTATACAATACATCCGCTGAATGCCCAAAGATCGAATACCTCTGGTAAATTACCGCCTTGGATTAATCTATTGGTGATAGACTCGTACCCATTCTAATATAGGAAGGGCATCTGGTGGTTTTTTAAAGAAAAAGTTAGACCATGTCCCTTTTAACGTTTAAACATATTAACGAACGAGTATCTAAATGGTGCCGAAAATTGGATAAAATTCCATTTAATCCTTTGCTCGACGTTTATGTAAGATAAAGGTCTCAAACAAACCTTTCGCGAATATAATGGCGTCTAAAGAATATGTTTCGCTTGCGATTTCTGACATTCGCGCCTCGAACATGGTCAGAAACGTAGCAAGCCTCAACACACTCTAGACACCCTGATATTCCCGAATGGTCTGTTTTGAGACCTTTCATCTAATACATAACGGTCAAAATATTAAAACAATGAAAACAAATGCCCGCCTTCAGCAATATTCCCTATGGCCATTCCAAAATATGGAAATTACTGAAAACTAGAAAATAAACCAAAGCACACGGGAACCAGTTTTTCTACATATGGCCCTGAAACTACCCCCCCCCCCCCCCGACATTTTGATACGGGACAAAATGAGGGCGCTATAATACACTTGGTTCTTCATATTTTGATATTTTGAAATTAATTGAGAAATTCGAATTGGGCAGCGTTCGAAACCCCATATTCCCGCTCATGTTATTAAAAAACGCAAATATATGCCCAAAAACTAAATTAAAAAGAGGCCACGTACGCCCTGAGACTCGGTGTAAGTGCAGACAGCCGCTGTGTGTACACTATCTCTTATGCGAAAAAAAAAACACGGACTCCTGGCCTGGTGTAAGAAACACCTTTTTAAAGGGACATACTTGAACATGAAATAAGTGACATAATGAAAAGGACCCTACGCAACTCCACTTCCAACGAGTTTTGAAAACAGTTGATTTTACATTCGGTAAAAACATTAAACAGTGAAAGTTCGGGGGGGGGGGGAGGTTGCATTTTTGTGGCATTTTCTGGAACAAGGATGCTGACTTACCGCAATTTACAAACTTGAAAAGCCTGTTGTCATCAACTCACAGACCATTGCTATTGTACAAGTGCTAATCCCGGCTAATCTCTT
>JAMKCH010007215.1:0-62058 GCA_023653785.1 Ophioderma brevispina
CACAGAATATTTGTTCATGATAGAAACATGTATAAATTCCAATCAGGAACAACCATTGCCTGCGCAGGTAGGGATGCACCATAAGCTACCACAAGAAAAAAATTTTGTAAATCTGCAAACCTCAATTTCGCGTACAGCTATGCCATGATATAGTACCTGAGTAATATAGTACAATAATACTCATGCTAGAACCAGGTGATCCTAATAATTATTTCGAATTCTCGAACGACGCCCTTTTGTAATTACATTAACATTCATCAGTCTCATATCGCCCCAAGAACCCAAAGCACCCTATAACTTAAGTACATATTCGCGACCTGTTCGCACTGACAACAAACCAATGCAGGACACAACATTACAAATAATGGGCAGAACTTTCTCGAAAATCATCACAAACTCTAAAACTCTACTTCTACCCCCAGTGAGAAAAAGAGCTCCATTCATAAAATACAACAATAGCCTAAGAAAATACAAACCTAGCACAACCCCCCAAACAAAACATACAGCAGACTTCGAGACGCAAACCATCGCCAGGACTATCCTATAGTGAACACACTTTATACCAAACACCGCTCCAACCCCCAAATATAAAATGGTGGCTCTTCACATTCGCGTGTCATTTGGAATGAATATTCACTTTACAACACAAATGACCTGGCCACATTGACGAACTTAATACAGGCACATATATAAACATCCCTTACACGTATGCCTTGTACGTACGTACATATAATCAGTGCACGATTCTTTGGTCGTGTCATTCGAAACGTATATGATCTTGGTGGGCGCTATTAAAAATCCCGGCTTACAATGGCTGTGTTCGTATACAACAACAAACACACAACATGGGTATTGACTTTGGTATCTTGGGTACGGTGTAAACGTGCGACAAAAACAGCCAAACTCAAAAGCAAACCGGAAAATACCACCCTTCTGCCGATTTGTGCCTTCGAATTCAATCAGCTTGAAGGCACCATCCCAACACTTTCACCGACCAATTTTGAACAAATATGCTAAATCGCGTGCAACGGAGATAGCTTTTTTTTTCGACCGCTCTGCCGAATCGGTCCGATTAGATTAGCTTCATCTCATGAAGCTAAAAATTAGTGATTTCTGCACATGTTCCAATTTACAGTGAAAAAACAACATATACTATATATACCCATTCTTAATATATGCTTGCCCCCCGAAATAGATGACCCCCCCCCACCCAGCCCTCTCCCCCCTGAAAATTCGGTGCCCCCCCCCCTCGAAAAAAGAAACTAGTTATTCCACTGTGAAGCATACGCATAGGATGTCCTGTTGGAGTATCAAGCCTATACTTGGAAATCACCTTTCATCCTCCCAGCTAAACAGGTACATAGCAAGGTACCAAATGGCTGTGTACCTATTATTACCACCCTCAGAGTTTAACTTTGGAAAGTAACTAAAAGGTAGCATGTTGAAATTACTGGGGATTATTCAAGTAGCTCTGTGATGGTGACTCCAGATAACCCCCCATATCATGGTACATACACTATCAGAGAGTGGTATGGGGGTCACTCCCACAAGGCAACCAGTGTTGTGTGGGGGGGGGAAAGTGTCACCTCAAGAGAGGTCAGGGTGCTCCCACAAAAAGCCGAGCTGAAAACACGAAAACCCTGACTTGTTTTTAACGCTCAGTTTAGCCCACAAAGCGTTAGTAAGATAGGGAAGTTTTTTTGCATGAATCATTGTTTTTCTTGAGGTTCTTGAACTTTTTTGGAACACTTTTAGCCTGAAGTACGACATGTGTTGAGACAGTACAGCACAGTATAGGACGTGCAAATTTGCAATGCATTATTATGTAGTCTTTGTCAAAGACGCCTCACATTTTTATCCACCAACCGCGAACGCGCCGAAGGCGCGTGTCGACGCCGAAGGCGTGAGGCCGAGCGGAGCGAGGCGTCTTTGCGCAAAATTGGTATTTCCCAGTGCAAGCATAATGTGTCCAATCAAAAGTAGTCGTCATCGTAAGCACCGCCCAATTTCATCGATTACAACGTTTTTCAGATACTTGGCCAATATCGATGACTCGCCCGCGCGAAAATTACCATATCGCTTTTTGCACGGCTTAATTAGCATAACGATTCAAAGCAAAAAATGCCGAAGTTCTTGACAGCTGCGAGTTCGAGTGAGTCCGTACGGTCTGTACGTGCATGGCAGATTGGCTAGTTGTAGCCCAGCTCGCAGAAATAAAAGTCCCCAGTAAAGGCTAGTAAGTTATCCCACCTCGTTCCCCTGCACAAACACACTGAATAGGAGACTAGACTAGGGCATAACGTCAGTCCTTGTATCAAATTTGTCAACTACTGCATTGACCAGTCAAAATTTGCCACTGTGGGGTGCGAGGCTATACATGAACAAGTGATTTTGAACATTAAATTGAAATGTGAATCCTGACCCGCGTATCACCATGCCACCAAATTGACGTGGTGTGGGCGAACATCCCAAAATTCAAGCAAAATGAGTCCGAAGTCGACGTAAATTCAACGCCGATAAATTTAGGGGACAACGCAATCCTAGGCTAAACATGAACTTACCTCGGCACCTTACCATGTCTTGTCTTGACAGTCACCTATTTTACTGCATACACTTTAAGCTAAACTTTCGGCCGAACCATGGCTGACCGATGCAATGAAACTAAGTTGTAAATACAAATCCGTGCACTACACCTGACTGTTAAAATTCCATTATAGTAAATCGATCACAATCAGGTACACGACCGTAGCTTCAAATCCCAGTCATGATAGTCTTATTCAGCACAGTACCGTACGTGTCGCGAGCTCGAATATCCTACCACCATCTACAGAAAAAACCGCGGGATCCAACATTCTACCAGTGACACTGACAAAACGATGCATGTAATTCCACCATGATTTTCACCGTGGCGCGTTTTCAACAGCAGCAAAAGTGTCGCCATTTTACATTCCCAGCTAGCTGTAAGCCTGCATCAGGATCCTGGCTGGATTCGCCCCGGTATTCGCTTTGTTTTGAATCGGTTACCAAAACCCCATAATTGATGGTTATTGATCAGTTCCAATAAATTCGTATTCTAGGAACTATTTTAAGCGAACGGTGACATCATCATTGACCAATCAACGATCGCTATAGGTTTCGTAAGAAATAACCCGAAAAAAACAATGAGTAACAAGAAAAGGAAAATATTTGCTAAAAGGCTTTGATTACGACTGAACTTGAGCTGTCCATAGGGGGCGGACTCACACAAATTGAATAAATAATCAAGCCTTGATAAAAGGCTATGCATTAGGGGATGTTTCAAAACTCACCCTCTGTTTACTATGTGTAGCTACAACACAATCAAACCCCCTCTGTGTTACTATGTTTTTGGTCCTCCATAAGTAGTTATGAATTGTATCAACTTCTCTTTGATATATAACTAAAAAAATGCATTTCAATTTTTTTTTTAATCTCTTGCTGATCGCTTCTTATGCCCTTTAAATTTTTACCTCATAGTCGCCCCTTACAAACCCCACTGATCATTATAAGGTCCCTTAAGATGAGTAAAAACATGCCTTGTTAATTTCCTTGAAAATTTTTCACTCGGATTATCTTTAATATGCACATTTCCTGACAGGCTACATAGTGTGGGCCGCCAGCCTCTTACCATAACCTTCCTTCAAATCGGACAAACCCCAAAATAACTTATTTTTTCTTTGTGTTTGATTGCTTCCCTATACAGTTGTTGTTTTCACATGCACACAGTTTTCAAACCCTCATTGCTGTACTTCACCAACTATAGATCATACACTTTGTTTACAAAGAAACCATTAATTGAAGCCAATAAATGACACGAAGTTTTAAAATCCCTGCCAGAAGCTCGTAGTTATTGTTATCTCAAATATCACACCTTTCTTCATTGCACTTGCGGTCTTTATATAGTGAAAAGACAAGCAAATGGCCAAACTTATATTTGACCCAAATAGCACTACAAGTCCTCGAGTAATTAATTTTGGGGAGATTGGCTACTATAAAGGAGTATGTGATAGCTAGCATGAATTTCCTTCACAAATAAAAATACTGAACTCTGTCCAAACACAAATCAAATCTTGCAACCCTAAGCAAAAAGGGCTTCTTTTTGTGCTTTTGTATAGATTCTAGACCAAATTCAATGGCACCACTGAAAAGAGCACACTTTGAGACAGTTAAAGAAGTGCAAACTACATGTTTATTAGGGGCACTTCATAGACAGATTCCAGAAACTGCCATTTTCAAGTGATTAAATTGACATGAATTCTGATCATTCATTAACTGCCTATTACCGAAAGGAAAACAAATTATTTGCTTTCAAGGAACTAATATGAATCAGCATGTCTTGCACAATTTATAAGAGCACCAGTCAAGTCATACTTAACAAATTATAAATTCCACTTAAGTGTATCTGAATGCAAGTCACTTATTACCTATTAAAATTCTGTGATTTTGGCCCACCGGTTGTGTAAAAGCTTTATATAAAATATCACGCATCTGTAAGGATTAAGCTGAGAACTGTTTTCTTTGGTACAAAAATTGTGAATTTCTCCTTTTGTCTAGGAGCATACGAAAGCAGCCTATGTTTTCTATTGAAATATAAGCTAGTAAAATCACCTTTTGTTTTCACTTTTAAGACATTTCTGTACCATAATACAATGTAAGAAATCTTTTGAGTGTCTAATCTATATGAAATCACTACATACATATGACACCTTATATGGATGTCTAAAAATCTCTTGTTGCACCTTTAAAGACACTATCAGTGAACGAGGACGAGGTCGTATTTGGGTCATGGGAACACCCATGACCGACCCACATCAAAGCACCCAAATTGGTTTGTGGTTTGCACTCCGAATTGCTGTAATTTCTTATGACATTTTTGGCCAGTTGCTATAATGAATGAGGCTTGGCCGCTATCGCCTGAGTTTGGCCATAAAATTTGTAGAGCATATTAGCATATCTGTACTTGTTACAAACATGCAAAAAATCTGATTTTTTTTTTTTCTGCTTTAGCAATCACTGATGAATTTGTCACAAAGGATTGTGTGATTTTTCAGCCCCAACAGCAACATGGTAGGAATGGTGGTAGGGCTGTTGAAGTTAGAGTGTAAAAAATTTTGAAAGCGCTTTAAATGTGCAACGAGAGGGTCCTTAAAAAATCAAAATACTGATTTTACATTGGAATATCTAGGCAAATCAAAATCCCCTTTTTCTATCTTTTAAGGCATTCTGTAGTCAAATACAAAGTAAGAAATATATTGCGTGTCTAATCTATATGAGAATACTATTATGCGTTTAGTAGGGATACTTTGATAAAGGTAAAGGTGCACGTTGCGATCATTTTGGGGACCCCCTGACCTTACTCTGAGTGCACAAGTTTTTATTTGATAAAAGGCTGTATTTTTCTCATTATTGTCCTGAAACTTCAGTCTCTAAATTTTTCTTTCCAACAAGAGAGACCAAAAGACAACATACAATTTTAATGGGTAACCATAAATATTAGCACATGTGATTAGTGCCATGCAAATGATATCAATTTTCCCCAAAAACTCTTTTCCTTTTCTTTTAGTGGTGAGTGTTACAAGGTCAGACTCTCATATCAAGTAGAGAACAAAATGCACTTAAATCAGAACAGAACTACTATTTTCACATTATTACAGGTTGCATTTGTGATTCCAGCACCCCTGTTTGTTTCATTGTTCACTGATATCCTTGAGAAAAAACCTTATCATGAAATTTGAGTTGATCCGAGCTTGCGGTTTTGTGGTAAGCAATGTTTGTGTCCCAGCAGTCCATAGGCTGGGGATGCTGTGCTAATTTCTGTCCGTTTATGGACAGAAAATGCAAAACTGCAAATTTCTTCAGATAAGACTGAATTTGCAGTAAGATTTGGTACAAGTGGATTACTACGGCTAACGGTCAGATGATATAAAAATATCAACTTTTTCGAGGTAAATTGGGGGAGGATTGTGGGTCACCAAAATGCCCTTTAAATGGCTCAAATTCTGATCATTTATTACAGCTTATAAATAAGGAAAAAAAATTATTTGCCTTAAGGAAATAATATATATTGAATCAGCAGTCTTACACAATTTATAGAGTTCCAATCATGCTTTACAAATTATAAAATCGGTTGCAATCCGTGACTTGTACGTATCATCATTATTAGTCCCCACCTTAGAAAGTTTAAAACCCCTGGAGGTCAACAAACTGTTTCTTACAGGAGTTGATGCTCATTACATATATCTTAAGATAAAAACACCTATGTAGCCAATCAAAATAGACTGTCTACTGTATCATCTGTAATAAATGCTCCCCCTCTAATAAATGCCCCTCAATTTTATTTTGACCAAATGTGCTTAAAAATACCAAAATGCATGCCTTATATGCAAATGTACAATGGTAATTAACACTTGGCAATAATTTTGCTGGGTTGAAACAGGCTACGCACTAAAAACGATGTGGTCATTTTCCGAGGTCAGTAGTCAACTATGCACACTGCTCTGAAATAGAGGTCAAAATTTGACCACATTGTTTTTAGTGTGTAATTATGTGCACAACTCACCCAGTACATTGTCAAATTGTAGGTACCTTTAGCAAGTGTCCATTTTCGTAGAAATGTTAGAACTCCAGGTTACAGTGTTTTAAATTTCCCATTTTAGCTGCCAGATATGGTATTTTCATAAAGCTGAGGATGCAGTCGCTGTTAAGCTTTTTCAAACATTGATCCTTTTGTGCAAGTGCAATGGAGTATCAAGACAGTGCTGGCTATTATTTCTAATAGCGATATAAAAGAACAGATGACCTATAATAAACGCCCCCTTTTTGAAAAAAAAATCACCCCCCAGGGCGCTTATTACAGACAATACGGTATAGGAACAAACCTTTACCATTTCTTATCATGTCTCTGATTGGCAAAACCAATAAATTAGCCAGTAGATCTGAGGGAGGGTCCAGGTTCAATGAGAAATCAGTACTGATAATCTGAGAATGAGTACTCTGAGTTTTACAGTAGGATTATCAGCTTTGGTGTCATGGATAGATTTTTGAATGGGATATGGGTATTGGTAACAGAAACATGCTGCCAATTTTGAATTTTCCAAAAATGCATTTCTGAGATATTTTCAAATTTTAAGGTTTCAATTTCCCAAAGACTTTGTATAGTACACAATGGATAAAAAAATTGACCATGTACAAAAATCTTTTTTTTTTTATCATTTATTTTTTAATAATTTCTTTCTGAAGATGCAAATTATCTACAAAATTGGTCTCATTTTATATAATTTCAAATGAATTGTATTTGAATTGCTACAAAATATTTGTATCAAACAATTGTCCCTCCTCTTCCCAGTACAGATTTTTGCACAACAATTTTTTTTTCTAGTTTCTCTCTATTCTTTGATTTGATGACCAATCACAAACATGTGTACAGTTTTTTATGTTGGCATTTATTATTTTGTTGTAGTAGTGTTTGTTACAATGTCTGCCGTAGCTTGTGGGCAGCTGTGAATGCCATGCACTGCTTTACAATGACTTTTATTATTATTATTTTGGTTATATTCTGCCTGTCTTTATGGCTGGCTGGCTGGCTGTCATTGTCTTTTTCGCACAACACCCAATCATGATATATGTGGTTTAACATGAAAAAAAGCACGGGTCTTGTTGCCGACATCGGATTAGCAATGGGGTTCATTCGCTAGTGCCGCTGTTTTAGAGTCATTTCAATTGGTAAATGTACCCTTGCTACAGTTGATTTAAATAATTGAGGAATTGTACAACCTTGTAATCAATTTTTTTATTACTTTTTCACACTCTTTGGTTATGTGAAATGTACAGTAAAATACTCCAGATGTAAGTGAAAGGGGTATTACCCGATTTAGCCTATCAAAATTTTCATCTGATAGTATTATGGCCTTACCCCAAAACCCCACCTGTCTTTTTTGCGCTGAATTTCACCCGTTCTAAGTGAGAGCTAAAAACGTGATTTTGTATCCCCCTAAGAGTAGTGTGTAAAAATTACTATTGGTCCAACCAAAATGGGGCATATTTTTGCTCATATAAACATCCAAAACTAGCATCTTTAGCCCTAAGATTCACAGGGTAAATGAGAAAAATAGGATCTTTCTTCTGGATACCAAATTTTTTGACTACCTTCCCAGTAAAATCGGGGTCCCTGGGAATGAGGCTGTTAGCGATCTGATTCATGGACCTTTAAACTTTAATTTGCTGTGAATGAATGCTTTGGGGGCCCGAAAATAACGGCCTCAAAGTGACAAATTCTGAAAGGATTTAAAGGGGGTTCCAAATTTCACAGATTTAGTGTTGCTTACAGGATGATGTAATTTTACTAATAAAGAAGCAAGGGTTTTAAGGGTAATGAGGTTCAAAATGATTGAATTGACAAACATTCCAGATTTCAACACCTTAAAGTGAAGCTTAACCGATTGATATATTATTTACTATCATACCTTACGATTTTACATTGAGAATGCACGCCTAATTTGCATGCAGCAGACCTTTCATTTTCGGGTTTAATGGAAGCTATGAGAAATCACCATGCTTCAGGCTGAATGCCAAGTAAATCAGGTCTTACACAGTTCCCCAAATTTCAGGGTTTTCAGGATTTTCATACTCACATGAGCACATGGTTCTAGTTCACAACAATGATCCTAATTACAAGGGCTTTTTTCTTCGTCATCTTATCTTTATTTCCAAACTACGCTAAGATTATCACTAAAACCTTTTTTTTTTATATATTATGTGGTTTCAATTTCCCAAAGACTTTTACAGGGATTGATTTTAATTAACACTCAGCTAAATTCACCAAAATTGACAAATTGTTGAAAAAGCAATGTTTTGTTCTATTTTTTCTCAAGTTATAATCTACAATATTGGATTTCATTTTACATGGTTTCAAATATATTAGAAGAAATCAGAATAATTTTTATTTCTCTATGTGCTTGCCTAGGTGAATTTGGTAGTACATGGTTGATTTTAGTACTTGTCATAATTTCATGGAAATACTAAGTCATCAATCCTAATAACTCTCTTTATAAGTATTACATCTTCAATCTGAACAAATTCAAGGTGTCATGAAAGAAAATGTTCTCATTAGATTTGGGAGTTAGAGGGTTTATATTCGTAATTAAAGGTGTTTTAATTTTTTCTCAAAAATTAAAATTTCAAAAATAATTTTTCAAAAATGAAACATGAATTTAAAAAAAAAGCTAACAAGCGAATTTAATTTTTATTAAAACTTTACCTCCTCAAGTTTGGATACCACAGTACGTAACTCCTGACTAGAAATAATTGGTACTTCAAAAAAATTATAATTTAAAAAAAAATAAGGAAAAACAAAAATGAAAATAACTTCTTCAAACTTGGAAAAGATGTGCAGTAAAGTTTCTTCTTTATATGAACAAAGTTTCAAAAACTGAATTGGTTGCATAAATCAAACTTTATAATGATTGCTCTGGGAGAGTGTAATAGCCAATAATCTATACCTTAATGCCTAATTGCATGTTGGCACCAACTTTCTATCTGTCAATCAATCCCTTATCAAATCTGCCCATGTTGTACGCTCCCTTCTCCAAAATTTGAGAAATACTTACTCACCAGAAATATACAAGAATGTTGCAAGCTTGATCAAAACCCATTCGTGACAAAAAGTTCCTTAGATTCACTGGAAAACTTGCCATATTGAACTAATAAAATGAGCCAGTTTGTCATAGAGAGGTCCGACGAGTGGGCAAAGATATTTACAGAAACATATTAGGTGAATGCAGGATATATACAGTGTATGCATAAAAACTGACGTCAAGCGAGGGAACTCCATTAATTGGCGCACGTTCTGTGGTGGAACTGAATAATTACAGCAGATTTTGTCCACCCCCCCTCAGGGAGGACAACCTTACAGAATATGCCAATTTTGGTGTGAAAATAATGAACTTATAAGCACGAACACTATGTACACCAGGCTGTATTTCCACTCATTTGAATTTAATTTTGAAATTGAGATGAAAGGAAATTAAATCTGACAAAACTCACAAATTAACTGGCAAATTTTTTGTAAATTTTGCGAACTGTACTAGAGTAAGCAATATCTTTCAGCTCATGGGCCAGAAATTGATTACTTAATTAAATTACAAATTGGGGTTTTTCCTTTACAAATTGTGTTGTCCTCCCCCAAGCCTCAGCAATAACTCCTTGATATTAACCCTGCAGGTCTACCAGCGTTTCTTACCATATCTACGATTGGTTTCTCATTACAACAGTAAATATGACCTCTCAATAACCAATCAAAATAGAGCTTCTTTATTCTGTAATGCCCTTTACAGGTGCCGTGTTCCAATCGTCTTTGGGAACCTCCTGATTTACCAAGAAGTAGTAATCGATTTTGATATCAGATGAAAGGCTGTATTTTTCTCATTGTTGTCCTTAAAAATTGAGCCCTCAAATCCATTTACTTTTATATTCTCAAGATATAAACAAAAAAAACTTGCCGTTTTAGTGGTAAGCCATCAATATTAGCACAGTACGAATCGGAGCATGGCAACATGCATTATTGCGTCTACCATCAAAAACCGCAAGAATTGTTTCCCACGGTACTTGATGTGTTGTATGTGCAAGTGCCAGGCTCTCATACAAGTAAGAACACAATACAACTAAATTGGAACAAGCACCCTTAAGCTTTTCTTTCCATGTCTCTACGACACTAATAACATCCTTAACCCCATGAATTATTACAAATCAAATTGGCCAGTAGGCCAGGGGTTTAATTGGCTAAAACCTTTTAAGTCTCAAATGTTTGAAAGTTTTGGAAATTAATATGTTGTTGCTGTGGCTGCAGCTGTGGTTGTGGTTGCGGTGATGGTGGTGGTTGTGAGGTCGGCGTGGTATTGTTTTTTTCTAGTACCATTTTGGTTTTAATTATGTTTGCAAACTTCAGTGTACTTTTCTCAATTACGGAAGCCACTACAGAAATTTTTTCTCTTTCAAAAGATTAAACCAACTACACCCCAATCTTTTCTTAAAGAGAATTTTTCATTTTTATTATTTCAAGTTACTTTTCCATATTTATATTAACTAAGTACTCAATTCAAACTTACAACTTAACAGTAAACTTAACCTCCATTATAAAAAAATGAGGTTTGATATTTCTAACTGCTGGGTTTTAAGCTGATTTTATTTAGAAAATGATCTTTACAATCTGTGTTTACAAGTATTATTTTATTGTTTGTCTATTTTGTCACTATTTTGTTTCATATATTGTTGAATTTTTTTTCTTTTGCTGTCTAAATCTTTGGTTATTTTTTTTTAATTATTCCAAATGGTTTTTTCATTTTGAATTGTGATGAGATTGCTGATGAATAAAAATATATGAAGCATAAAAAAAAAAAGATGTTTTTGGAATTCATTGTTTGTGAAATTGATGAGGGCCAACCTACTCCTCTGTCCCTCTCTCTTGAAAACTAAACACCCCAACACCCATATTCTCCCTCCATTTAACATTATCCTGCACCCAGTACAACACTTCTTTTTCAATCTCCGTACAATCCTTACTATGGGGAAACAATCACCGAGGATGAGGCGTTTACTTGAAAGTCAAACACAAATGACGTCAAAAGCGTAGGCAGAAACTACGAATGTGCTGAACCGTGGCACTACTATTTTCTGGGCGGCAAATATTTTAGGGCATGGCACCGTTTTCCCTATCTGTTCTAAATTAACGCACTTCATAACGTCTATTTATATTTTCATAGAGGGGATCACATGATAATATGGATCATTCCATGTGATGAAATTTGTACTCCCTCTTTTTTACCAACTTCTTCCACAGAATGGGTGTCTGAATTTCAAATAGTCATCCAATGGCTATTCTAATTTTAAATTCTTCTAACACCCTCTAAATTGAAGACTTAGAGGTTTCTGTGGGATTTCAATAACTGTTGCAGGTTTAGAGTGCCATGTGTCAGGTGTGTGCTTGTAACTTGGAATTGTGGGATTTCTTTGTTATGGATCAAACAAAAGAATCCATGTTTCATCATGTACAAGTGCATGCATCATGTATGCTCTAAAAAACCAACCCAATGGAAACCGTATCACAACTATAGGCAGGGTTGATGCCAAACGTGCCAGGTTGTGTCTTGTATTGGAATGTGAGATTCTTTGTTATGGGATCACACAAAAGAATTCTATAGTTCATGTCAAGTACACACATTGCATCATGGCATGTAACCTCACAACTAGGCAGGTGGTTATGGGGGGGAGATGCCATGTGCCAGGTGTGTGCTTGTACTTGGAATGTGGCTTCCTTTGTTATGATCAACAAAGAATTCTTATATTTTCCCATGTCTAAGTACCCACAATTGGGGGGCATCATGGGCATGTAACCTCATCACACTAGGCTGTTTCGATGTCATGGTGCCGGCAATGGTGCTTGTCCGTCCAAGAAGAAAGGATGTGGGATTCTTTTGTCAGGTCTATCAAACAAAAGAAATTGCATGTTTCACGTCTTGCATGTAGCATCTAAACCCTCACTAATTGTTACCATGGGCTATTTCCATTTGCATTCCATACTCCCAACCTAATGACACCTATATATTTTCTATAAATCTTCCACATGTAGTGCTTATTGCATTCCAAACAAATAGCTCGTTTCGGGAGAGTCATACTGAACACCAAAATTCCTGTGTGAGTAAGTGGAGCGCCAAGATTTAAGCTTTCTCCATAACATGGTCCGGTATGCGTACTACCCCGATTCTCGGTAATGTCTGAGCTGCTTAGGTTGTGAAAATTGTTTGACATGTGAATGGTCTTTTAAATGTTTAACACACTAATGTAAAATGTACTGATCATGATTTCTAGGTATGATCATGATTTATTGCAGGCCGTTAAATTCTCACCACTATTTTAGTTTGAAATATAATATTTATATCATTTTTAAGAAGGTAAAACAATCAAAACCCAACCCGAAATCAAGTGTCAAATCGCACTGATGCCTTACCTTGCATAGGCGTGTAGGCCTAATGTTATGTATACCACTACGTGATAATGTCTGAACAATGTGATGATAGATGGCAAAGTGGTACGTGGGCAGGCAAACGGCAAATATCTGAATTGGGTGGTCCTGAGTCCTTACAACATTTCACCGCCGTATCGGTCCATCATGGTAATATTACCCACATTGTGGTGGGGACTGTTTGTGTGCTTATAACAAGCTATAAAACGATGCGTCGGTCGCACTTCCCTGTAAGAGTGACCAATTGCTGCAGAGAAGAAACAATTTTAATTATAATTGTATATTTCATTCACAAATAGCAATAGTTGGTGAGTGTAGCAGTGAACTGATGAATGCCTAATTTCAAAAAGTACTCCATACAAAGGTGTAATACTCATACACACAATATTTTTTATGTAAGTGGTGATTGGCTGTATTGGCCAAGATGGCTATTTCGCCAAGTACAGGAACGACTTGGCCTGAATATTCCATAGATGAAGTACAAACGTTGAAAATCTTAACCCATAATTGATAGAGATATTTTATTTAATTGGCATATGATTTGGCTGACAGTATGAGAGTAGAGTTTGCTGACTGTGATCATATAATAATGACAAAAGGACAGGGGAAAAGGGGATATTGTACTATGAGAGGAATATATATAGGACAAAGGTAGGGGGGGGGCATGGTAAGGGTAGGGTTAGATTATAGGGTTGATGAAAAGGGCGAGGAAATGAGATTGATAAACAAACTAAAGAGGGTAAATAAACCACGAAAGAAACTGGGGAGGAAATGGCAGGGGGGCGTAAGTACGGACGACGTTTGGGGAAAGATGGGCGTTGTTGGACACCGGAGATGGTGAACAAGGGAGAAGAGAGGTCGGGGGTCGGAATAAAGAGCAGAAGAGATAAAAGGGGGGGATCGCTGTAAGGAGGAGATCGGGAAGTCGGCTAGGGGGGGGGGGGGGGGGAAGAAGGAAAACGGAGGAGGGGGGGGGGGGGGGGGAAGAAGAAAGCAAGAGACACGGTGAGCGGACATGAGAAGGAAGAAAAGAAGAAGTAAGAAGGCGAAGCATAAGGAAGGTGGAGGGGACAGGAGGAGGGTTGATTTTGATCACGGGGAGGAGCAATCGGAGAGTCCGGAGTGCGGTAGATAGTAGGGCAAGAGCATAGACGAGAAGAGAGCGGAAACAGGTTAAAGAATAGGGTAAAAAATAGCTGTGTTTAACAGACGTTATATGGTTGGAGGGCGGAAAGCAAGGTGTGGATGTTAAGTGAACACTAAGCGAAAGGGTAGATAGAGTGGTAAGGAACTAGGGGAGAGACAAGGATGGTAGGTGAGGGGAGCTGTGGGGAGTGAACATGTTCAGCTTGAAGACAGAGCAGGAGAGGAATACGGGGAAAGGGAGGAAGTTGGTAACGGAGCGAGAGGAATAGAAGAGCGAAGGAGAGCGTCGAGGGAGCATACAACTCAAGGTAGGGCAAGAAGGTGAGGAGGAGAGGGACATGCGAGGTATGGGAAAGAGGGTGAAGAGGTGGGGTGAAGGAAAAGAAATAGATGGAGGTACATTATGGCATGACCGGAGGAGAGCCAGAGGACAGGGAGAGCGTAAAGGACTCCAAGGCTTGCAGAAAGAAGGTAAAAGGTGCATGAGAAAGGGATGGGTGACAGGGTTAAAATGGGGCGGGGGTACTAAACGGAGAGAAACGTGCGGTAGACTGATAAGGGATGCCAACGCGATACAGAGCGGAAGAATAGAAGCTAAAACTGGAATAAGGAGGGAAACATGTTATTATTGGGCGGAAGGGAGGATAGAGGGGAGGTAAAGGCCATAGGGATGGACAGAAGAACAAATGACAAACGAAGGAGGCGGAGAGAATATAGGCTGGAGATGAGCGTCCAGAGGGGGATGGATGAAAGGAGTATTTAACATGGCTTGGAAGAATGAAGAGAAGGTCGTGCGACGTACAACCCCCCCCAAATTCTGTTAAACTAGGTGGTACCATTGGGTCGCGTTGGCCTTTTCTATTTGGGAAGGTACGCATACCGTAATTATTGGCCATTTTGACCCCCTAACGCCGTAAGTTCATAGACCTTCAACAAGAAGCAAGGGCGGATAAAAAGAGGGAACAGAGAAAAATAATAGGAAGGAACGGGAGAAGTGGAGAGAAGAGAGATAACTCCTACGACATGTTATCAGTTTTTCACAGCCATTAATGCATGGTGTTATAAGCATAGCAATTAGGGTAGACATTTAGTAATGATTGCACTTTAGAAACACGTCTCGTGGAATCGGAAGGCGAAACATTCTTCATGCTATTTGCAGATTCAGAGTTTCAATCTTCGGCCTTTTTTTGGAGCGATGAGCAAATTACTGTGCAAGTTGAAATATATGTGGTGGGAATATTTTTAAACCAACTTCTTTGCTGATGAAAACATTTTTGGTTTCTAAAAACATTGCTGAACCACTTAAACTGCCTAATAGAGTTAATTTTTTGTTGCAAGTTGTTAATTTTTCTTTTTTTTGTTTTTTTCCAGTACCTGCCCCATTTCTTGGTATCTATTTATAAGGAATCTCCATTAACGAACTGTACTACTCCAGGCAGGCAGTTGGACACGATTTGTTATGCAGAGATTTTTTCCTGCTTTTTATTAAGGGAAACTAACATTAAGAGAGTCAAAAAAACACCCAGCTTATGTTTATAATCGCCTATAGAGTAATTTTCTATCTCTCAAACACCATTCCGTCTTGTGGCAGTAGGGTCCCGCGCAGCGCTGGCACCACACCACTAAGTGCAGCGGTACAAGCGTGTGACAATATGACAATTGCAAAACGCACATGTGACTGCTGCGTCAGTCATAGCGTCTGGAATATTAACCAGAATGGAATCGCGTGTATATGGGAATAGCCCAAGCCCGGAACCGTTTTCTCTCACACACATCGCGCCGTGATTGTTGCTGCGTAAGCACGCGCGTGTCGCACTGTTTGGGCGCAGCACACGCTTAAAAATTTGTGTTCGTCACGCGATATGTTACAGTGTTGCATTTCCCCGTGTTCCATTGTCTGATCGGACCGATTTTTTGCATAAGTTTATGCGAAAACCAATCGATGAAAAAACGATGCTTCTAAAAAGAATCCTGCATCCCTAATGCACAAACAGTCTCCGATTGACCCCTGTTAATTTTGCTTAGGAAAAGAGATATTGATTCGTGAGATAGCATGTGCAATCATTGTTGTTTGTTGTTTTCACTCACTAAGTGTGACGAACGTAAATACTCGCGTTGTCTCATAAATATGCCTAAGGACTTTCCAAACGACGATACGTAAACCAAATATGGTTGTGTCCAAAACTATGTTAATGAGTGCGTATGCTCATTATAATACTTTTGGGCACCTAGATTTTGGTTACCCGTCGGGAGACTCTTCGGTCTGGGTTATATTACGTCAATTGGTGCACGTCTAAATTTCACGATTTCTCACTGCCTCGACAAGGTGAATCAAGTTGGGTCTAGGATTTTAAATGAGGGGGGAGTGACATTTGCCAAACTCTACCACAAAAAGGTTTATTTGCCAAATTTTGTGAACATTTGCTTTCGTGAAATTAATTTGTTTACAGTACTGAATTCCGTTACCTGGTGGTCAAATTTTATTGGGACGTTTGATGTGACATGTGTGGAAACATACACATAAACCTACCTGGTGTTTTCAATATCCTTCATCATGTTTTTTTTTTTTTTTGGTGGAGAGCACAATACTGGAAATTAACTTATTTTTGTGTAAGAAATTTTCACGGTGGTGAACTAGCTGGATCTGGCCTTTTACAGCAAGTTTTTTTTTTTGTGAAAATAACCTTCATCCTATCAAATGTCAGTGTGGCGACATATTTTATGTAAATGTATTTCTTTGTAAAAATTTGTGAAAATAATGTGGTGGTGAATTTTAAGTTGTGTTACATTATTACTTGTGAAGCTTTTATGTTTGGTCAAGCATTTTTCTCAAATTATCATGACGCGATTTCTGACCCATTTCATGACCAATATTCAAGTAATTGGTTTATCTTGCACAAAAGTTTGGAAATAGTCAAAGTCACATTTCTGTTTTGTGCCGGGCCCTGTAGATAACTGTTTTGTTATAATGTAATTTGCTGGGTGTGTTATGGGGTTACGGTCACAGGGGTTATCAGAGGTCACACTTGGTTATGGACCATGTTACAAGAACCTTGTTTATAAAATGGCAAACCTGTTGATTTCAGTGTTTATTTAATTCTGCTTATTTTCTAGATAGCTGTTTTGGTTAATTGGAACAAAATGGCTTCACCTATTAACACCTATAATACTATTAAGCCACCTCTTGCGGCTTTATTGACATTCTTTCTACTAAAGAGTGGGTTCTTCAAATCCAGAGCTGCTTAAAAGGAAGGCAAAAAAAAAGCTTAAAAAGGTTACCAACCAACAGGTCTAAACTCAGACTGGATATTCCAGGTGTTGTGAAGAGGCAGAGACAAGGGTAAGGCTAACGCCATCAACTGCATGTTTACTAATGTTTCTGCTCACGTCCCCCCTCTTAGCATTATAGATCGTCTGCATGCTACCATCTAAGGATCCCCCTCCTCAATCTTCACCTTGGGATTCTTTTCTGAGCTCAAGAAGGTAAACTCTACTAAATCAGTAGGTCTTCCTGAATAATGATCCACCCAAAATAATAAAAGAATTTGCCTATGAATTGAGTTATTCCATTCACAGACATTTTAAATTCATCTTTCATGGAAGGTACTGTCCCTCATCAATGGAAAAGTGCTGTTGTTGTCCCATACCAAAACAAGCCCCCCTAGTTTGGACAAGCTGCGTCCCATTTTCGCTACATCTATTTTTGCTAAAATTGCATAGGGCTTTGGTTTTCGAACTGGGTGTACAACGATATAGTCATTCTGAGTGAATAAAGACAATTGGAATGTGCTCCTAGTGTATCAACATGCCATTACCTGCTCAATCTTGTTTTCATTATTTACATGTGTGTGCTGAAGAAAGTCGTAATGTAGGACAGTGGTTCTCACTGATTTTTCCAAAGCTTTTGACCTGGTCAATCACATGTCCTCATAAATAAGAATCATCAACATGGGAGGCGTAGAACCATTGTTCCTTGGATTTGGAACTTTCGTCACAATAGCCAGCATGTGTCAGGTAACAATAACATCACTTTTTTTTAATTAGTAAAGTTTTATTTATCTTTTTTGCACCAATTTTGGCCCCTTGGTTATCAATTTTTGATCAATGACGCAGCTATAGAAGCCAAATCAGAATACTGGAAGTCTGTGTTGATGACCTGACCTCGCTGAAAAAGCAGAAAAAGTACTGAGTATGGCATCTGTCAGAGGGAGTGGATGATTTCACGAACTGGACATCCACCAATTTGGATTGAACTAAATCCAAAAAAATGCCATGCCCCTCGAAGTAAATTTTCAGCAACGCTGCCCACTCATCAGACTTGAGATTGGTTCTGATAAGCAACCTATGTAGAGGAAGCCAAAATACTAGGCATTTGGCTGCAAAACGATCTTAAGTGGCAATCCCAGGTGATAGCATGCTCAAAAACAGGCCACAAACGCCTCTTCATGTGTAAGATCTTTGAAAAGGTTCGGTTTGACATCAGGTGAGCTGGATGTAGTTTACAAAAGTTATGTCCGACCAGTTCTTGCGTATGGTGATGTGGTGTGGCACTCTTGTTTAACTGGCACCAGCAAACCCAACAGTTAGAATCCATTCAAGAAGGGCACATGCCGGACCATTCTTGGGCGCAATTACAGAACATTTCTGATGCTGTTGCTGATGTGACTTGAAATTAACTTTTTAAAAGTAGTAGGCGGAAGATCATGCCTCCAAATTTTGCTTGTGGTTTAGCTTGACAACCCAAGAACTAGTCAATCTTTTCCCCCCACTAGAGCTGAAATCACGGCAGGAACCTTAGGAATGGCAGTCATCTTTCCATGCCCTCATCAAACTATGCGTTTCCAAAACAGCCCCATTCCTTATTTATCAATCTTCTAATAATTCATAGTGTTTGTGTGCATGACCCCCACCATAATAACCCTGTTTTTTTCTTTGGTTGTGTGTTTAATATTTCTATTTCCATGTGCAATGTATTATTATCCTCAGGGGCTGGCCCTAGTGTTAATTTTGTGTCCGATCCCATGCTTTTGATTTGACATTATTGTCAGGTATATGTGCAATTTGATTGTCATATTTGGTGCCTTGTTTGGATGGTGTGAATCTTGTTTCTATTTAATTAACATATTTTATTTGTAATGTTAATCATATTTTATATATTAGATTTATATTGTAAATGTCTCTGGTATTTGGCCTTTGGGCCACGATAATGAGTACATAATAATCAAATCAACAAGCGGTTTTAAGCCATTTCATGTATACACAAGCTTTCTTGACATACAAAATCCTTTTCTTTTTCATTTCTCTGATCAAAATCATTTTTTTTTAAATTTCCGTATTTGCCTGACCCATATCATATTCTTACTTTGAAATTTTCCTGATTTTTTCCTTGTTTCTGACCTAAAGTGGAGGTATAGGTATGTGCAACAAGCAAGACCCCCAGTTTGCGCCTCTTTTTGCAGTTCTTCAGCATGCTAAATGCCTCATTCTAAGACCCTACTGTTGTAGCAAAACGCACAAATTTAGTCACCATGCTAAAATTTTTGAGAAAATTTGCCATTCCCTTCAGCTCCACAACCTCTAATTTGGGCAAAGCCCATAAAATTGGTAAAATCAGTTCTGAAGGCTCCACTTCTGCAAAAACTTGGCTCTCAAGCCCCGAAGTTTGACGCTTTGCCCCGCACAACCCTACCAAAAACAAGCTGATGCCCGCAAGAATTTTACATTGCAAAAATAGGCAATCTTGGTCATCGTGCATTCATGAAAAATGTGTGGCACAAAATATAACTTTGGACTCTGGTATCTCGATTATGAAAAACATGCCCAATTTTTTTTTGTTTTGCTCAGATGTAAGCACGCCTACCTGAAACAATCACCCCTTGTACTGAGAAAATTAGTCACTGGTGAATCAAGACACACATGTAGTGTAATAAGTTATAATCTCCATAATTAGGTGACAATTTCTACATGGGTCACTGTACTCTATGGGATTTCAATGAGATCATGGCAACTCAATGATGATTTTAAAACACTTGTAAACTTTACAAAAATCAAAACTTTTAGATTGACCCCACGCTCCTACACACAAATACACAATGTATTAAGGTGTTACATCACGATTGATTGAATGAAAACCTTAACCCTGATCCGAAATTCAATGGTTTGTTGACAGTGTGTTGATCGACTCCATATTTTGCATTTGGCGTACACAATATGCCAATACAGACAACGGGCAGGTACGTCATCGTGCAATGATCAAGTCAGTATCGACGTCACGTTGGAGGTTACCATGCCCAAACAGGGGACGTAGTTCCTTGACTACATTGATGTGATGCTCGAGAAATCCAGTAGGCTCCATCTGACATCCCCAACTTAATGACGGACAGGGAATTTGGTGGGGCTACATGGTGAACAACATTTTGGGATGTGGCCCGACTAGTTATAGTTACCACATACTGTTCAAACTTGCAATCAACAAAGTCGGATTTCACTTTGTTTAACTTATCTCCACCCCCCCCCCTTTTTGGAAAGTGGTACAATTCAACAATGGCATGTTTTAGTTACAACCCTTAAATTGTACTTATGACCGGTCTTACCTTTAGGCACAGTTGGCACCCCCGCTTTCAGAAGCGTGGGGTAAACAAGTCGACAAAGATGGAAGGGGTTACATTTCCCTGCTAATGGGTGCCTTTAGTAATAAAGCTGGGTTATTATTAAAATGGTGGGTTTATACTTGCAAGCAAACCAAAGTTGTTCACATAAAGATTCTGCACGCAACAAATCATATTTCTGAGTATTTCTGAGAAACTCAAAACATTGAAGGTTGCCTTCAGAGTTTATCACTGAACAAATTTTATCAGACAGTAAATTATAACTAGATTTCGCGGTTCTTGGTTTTCTAGGTTTCAGGGTTTTCTGGTTCTTTGGGGACTGGTTAGGGCGGGGGAGCCTGTAATTGTGGGTTCCGTTGGGTTCATGTTGCGGGTGGGGTGTGATGCTTCTTTTCAGAACCTTATCGGTCCCCGTGAGCCATTTGATTCCCCGAGGTTGGCTGGATTTGTATGTTAATTGAAGAGACGTTTGCCTGCAAGTTGTTTAGATTGTTTTGAATTGATTCCAAATCTGAATGGTTAATTCGTGGCTCATATTCAGGCGACTTGCAAGGTTTTTTAGGTTGAACTGTTGACTGCATCTATCTTAACTATCTTCCAATCATCCAATCCACTCAGTAGTAGAGATCAGTGTGTAGCGAGTCCGGACTCATGAGTCCGAAGCTGAGTCCGAGTCCATCAGCCTCGAGTCCGAGTCTGCTTCCATCGGTCTTGAGTCCTGAGTCACGAGGTTCCTGAAGTCCTGAGTCCATGGAACCTGAGTCCTAGTCCGAGTCCCAGCAGGCTGAGTCCGAGTCCAGTGGTCCGAGTCCAAGTCCTGAGAAATGTGGGCTTGAGTCTGGGCTTGAACTAATTCAGACACCTAAATAGTGCTACTACTAAACATTATAGTGGATGGACAATTACTTTGACAGGAGTATGCACACCTCGTTGTAAGCGCAAGCAGAACAGATGATTGCTTGATCAATTACGGCATTCTAGAAACGAGGTGCAACATTCCTCCTGGCTGGCGCAGACCATGCCATGCTTGTGCTCTGTACTGCTCCAACAAAATAATCAGAGTGTAGTTACTTTTCAAATAACATTTTATTTATGTCTAAAATGCTTACCCTGTTAGCTTATCACTAGTCAAATACCAGAAAATAAATTTCATCAAGTTATTTTATTTCAAAAAACATTTAAATTTAATATTTAATCAGCAATCTCTCAATTTTAAAGCTTTTTTGAAAATCAAGTATCTATATAGCTTTAGTTTCATGCTACTATGTGCGGATAAATAACGTGCGTCCCATAATTGGGAATTACGCGAGTATATTTGCACATACAATAACTATATGATACGAAGCTCGATAGCGCTAAGTTATAAAAAAAAGTTAAGGTGTTGGGGCGTAGTAGGGGCCTCCCATGCAAAATACCTGGTTTCGTTTCTTGGCAGTTATTCAGGTTCCACACTCTATGAGACTGCGTAGTTTATGCAGCCCTTGTATTATGCAAACATACGTGTTGTAGCGTGTGAAGTTTTGAGGCTGGCGTAGACTTTACACTGGATTGAAGCTGTACCTAGAATGAACACTGCCAGAATGAATGAAAACTGCTTGGGAGTTAGGGTAGGAGGATATAATATAATCATAATAGCAATCTGAGACAAAGTGAAAAAGAAAATGACCTCGGAATAAGAAACATTAAAAAGTACTTTTGAAATAACTGTGAAATTAAAAAAAAAAAAAAAAAAAACTTGTTTGTGCAATAATTACACAATAAAAGCATATTTGTGTAGGCTAGCTCACACATTTTCAATATATTTTGGATTATAAAGTTGAAATTTTCTTATCGGACTCAGCCGGGATCATTTTTGGACTCTCAGAGTCCACTGGTGGGTATAGTCAAGTCCGATACAGCAGTCCGAGTCCCAAGTCACATGGGCCTGGTCCGAGTCCATGGGAGCCTGAGGCCGAGTCAGAGTCCGAGTCCGGACTTGGGACTCGGACTCGGGCACCTGGGACTCGGACTTGGGACTCGGACTCGGACTCACCGATTGAGTCCGAGTCCGAGTCGGGACTCGCTCACTCTGGTAGAGATTGTTGGTCTAGGTGCAAATGGTGCTTGGTCACAGGTAACAGAGGATCAACAAGTGTGCAGGAAAGAAAAGACTGGTGCACGTAAAAAAAGGTCAGTGTGGCTTAGGCGAGGATGTGCGTGAGTGAGCTGAACCCAGTAAAAGATCGGTCAGGGGTGTTCAGATGCAGAAGATGTCACTGGAAAAAAAAATCTGTGATGGTAAGAGAATTTCTACAGTGTGCTGTTGTAGCTTTGGTGGGCTGACTCTAGTTGCTGATATAACCACATCAAAGTTGTAGGTTGAAAGATGTCCAGATTGAAGCGGTAAGTTTCTGACAATTGCTTTGGGATATGAAGCACGGGTTGTTTTACAATAAGGCAATTTTCCAATTCATGCGAACAATCCTTTCGTTGTGTGTTATTTTGATTTTTAATTATATGTTATAATATTTTTATTTTTGATTTGTGGTGTTTATTTTGTTTATGTAGTGTATATGTATCATATTATTATTAGTTTTTTTGTACTATTTAGTCATCTTTAATTGTTTATTTCAATTTTGTATTGTAACGATTACTTTCATTAATAATTTAGTGCATTGATGTTATTTCTATTATATTTGTTTTTCGATATGTATTTATTCACAATTTTGGGTTTTAAGTGTATTTGTGTTTATTGTTTTTTTATATTTTACTTATTAGTCATCTTTATTGTAAGTGTAATTATTTAAGTTATTTCATTTTAACGATTTATTATTAATATTTTTTGTGTGTATACGGCTTTGATTTATTAATTTTTAAAAATCTTTTTATTATCCCCCCGTTTTTATTATTTTTTACCAGTGTTGGCTTTTATTTTTTATTATTTTGTCGTTTTCTTATCATTTATTTTGTACTGATTTTTAAAATTTATTGGTTCCATTTTTTATTCTATTTATATTTCTATCCTTTGTGGGGAAGGCGCTATATCAATGTCGTTATTATATTTTTTATTTATTATTTATTTTATATTTTAACAAGTTATTTAATGCTATTCTAAGATAGTGTACACGGATTTTATTTGGTTTTATTTTTTTAAATTATTGTATTAGACTATCAATCTGTTTATTATTATTCTTTCTCCCCGGTTTTTTTTTTATTTTTTAATTTGTACTGATTTTTTGCTTCTTTTCATTCTATGTGCTATTTTATTGATTCTATATTTGTGTTAATTTGTTTTTGATGATTAGGCCTATATGTATGACTTTTGTGTTGGTCATATGCGAAAAAAACATCTATGTTACACCAAACAATAAAAAATTTCTAAAAATAAACAAGGGCAAGGCCCCAATTATGCTGCATCAAACGCCTTCTTAAATCATGGGTTTATCCAGAGAAGGAAACTTCATCATGCAGCTATTAATATCAAGAAAGGCTCTACCATGCTCTTGTTAGACCCAATCTCGAATTGGCATAGCGGCCTGGGACTCCTTACCAAGCAAAGGACATAAACATCCTGAAAAGTCCAAAGGAGAGCAGCCGATTCACTACTGGGAATTTCACCCTTGAAGTCTAGTGTTACCGAAATGGTCTATCCACCCTCGGCTGGCTAAAGTCTACAAGAAGCAGAAAAATTCACCGTTTGTCTCTATTTAAAAATACCAAACCTGATGAACTTGACATCTCAAGAAACAATACATTCCACCCCCAAGACCGAAGGGGGCAAGAAGAGGACAATAACCAGCAACTCAAAAATCCACACCACCAATCTTGCACCACTCGCTAACTCATTTGCCCAAGAACATAAGAAGACTTGAACTGTTTAACTCAACAAAACATGATCAAACAAACACGAACCGCATTTAAGTACAGCATTACTCCTAGTAAATTTCTGTGGACCACCCACCGCCAGTTCAAAATTCCTTTATGGCCAGTCCCTTGGAGGTTTTTTAATACCAAGTACCAGTACAAGTATCATTGGTTAAAATTTCGTTCAAAAAGCTCTTCCAGGAAACCCCCCGATATAGCTCGACACGTCATAGGCCGGGACACGACCCCAAGCAATGGCGTGTCTAGTCAGAGCAAACCGTGCGATACCCGCTTTGATCCACGGTGTACTGACCCCAACTACCTGCGTTTGAAAATGGCCGCGGGGGGGAAACAACCATCACACTAATTTCCTTTTTGCAAGCAACCATTATTTTCACTACACGTACTACGTGATTTTAAACCAAAATCCGCACTATGAAAGCGGCAAATTTTCAGAGATACAGTCTTAAGCAGTGATAGCTGATCTGTACATACTTCAGAATCAAGTAAACAAACCCAACTTTCCATTTAAATAAAATTGCAAAAAAATTTTACAAAAACACCGTTTTTTTACCCAAAAAAAAACTTCAAGCTAAAGAATTAAACCGACAATTCAAGGGGGCAAAACACCAGCAACGACAGTAATTTGCACGTACCATTTCACCGAGCCGAAATCGTCAGACCTTTAAGGACATCGCCGAAAAAAAAACGGCCCCAAAATGGGCACCGAGGCTAAAAGTAATATACTGTCGCTACGGCGACCCGAATACTTATTTAATGAACAATCAGGAAACATATAGTATTATGACATCATCAGTGACTTTAGCAATGCCTATGTGGTTAGATGGGTTCCGGTAAAAACAAGACAATTGACAAAAGCGTTTGTAAAATTGTGAGCTGGCGGCTGGTAGAATTTTGTATGGAAATCGCTGTTTCAGACAATTTCAAAGAAAAGTTCAGCTCAGAATAATCATATCACAGACGTTTATGGAACACAATTCCAAGCCCTTTTATTCTACATTTTCCAATTTTTTTGTATACGCTTAGGTTGCTAGTCATCATTGTCATGCAGGGATCGGACGGTCCCAATATAATGCGCTGCTCTGGATAGGGAGAGTCGAATTCAGCGACTATAGTGTGTGTTGTGTGTATAGGATTGATCCCTCTCCCCTTTCCTTGTGTATAGACATGGGGACTCGGCAAAAAGCGTGGGTTTCAATTTGCTGTCATGAGCAAATGTTTGTATACGGTAACCCATAGGCCACTGTGTTGATTCGTCCATTTACGGACAGAAAAATACCAAAATGATGAATTTTTTCAGAGTAGATGGAATTCGCTACCAATATCTAGGACCATACTATACTTAGGCCACGGTTCAGATTATATAGAATCTCAACTTTTTTCGAGGGCCGCTGGTGGCTGAGGTGCTGGATGACCGAAATCACCCCTTTAAGTACCCATCACCAAGGCATTCAAAGTTTGGAATTGGTACACACTAGTATTCTTTGGTTTCATGTTTACATTTCTGCAGAATGGACAAAGTGGTAGTAAAACTCCCCCCCCCCCCCCACCAAAAATCATCTTACAATTTCAGAGTCTTCAGCTTCAATGTTCTCAATTAGTCCGAACAGTTCTGTGGAGTTGTTGTTCTATATTCGGGACACACTTTGACTTTGAATCCTAAAAACCATGAGTGCCAATTAAAGTAGCAAAGTTTAGGCAGGTCTATAAACAATCACAACAGGGGGATATCACTTGAGAGCTTGTCTTCCAATCCCTTCTTTAATGACAAAAGCTGGTTTTATAATTAGAGAAAGAAACTATTTATGTTGTCAAAACAAGGAAAAGCATTGATAGACATGTACATCAAAAACTTCATCAAGAATAAAATGATTCAGATATATTTTATATACTTTGAAATAATCAGTCTTTGAATCACAGCAACCACTATCCCTTTCAAGGTCATGGTCCGAGCGCGATGCCTCGTCCCTAGGGGACACAGATTTTTACCTGAAGAAGAAAGGCATTTGCGTGCTGCATTCTAGTAGGGTACTAAAGGGCATTTGTTGGATGTTCAATCGAAAAATTACAAACCATTTTCGTCGACCCAGATTAATTTTAATAGTCTATTGGGATTACAAAAGCATGTTTTAGCTCTCACTTAAAAGGGGGTTGAAAGCTTGTGGGGCAAAACTTTAAGATGTGGTTTTTGAGTGACGGCCATTCTAATCAAAGATGAAAAATTTCTAGAATTAGGCATATAGCACATTTTTTTTGAAGAGCGCCCCCCCCAATGTTTCAAAACACAAATTTGAGATGATTTTTACACATTGATGGTTTATATGGCTAGTACAATCTACATGTGAATGATGGGTAAGCGTGTTAAATGTGCTGTGTTATCCCAAACGTAATGGGATGGTTCTCTAAGGGTATATTAGAAAAGTAATATAGCGAAGATCTCCGATAATATTAAACGGCTGCTGGAAAAAACGGCCTTCAAATAGCTGAAATAGCCGGGAAATAATAGCATCATGTACGTGTCTACGCTGTCCCATCAGTTGTTTTATTGGTTCAGGAAAAGTCAAGTTTTAGAGGTTATTTTCTTTGAGGTGGCTACTTTTTATTCCATTTTATGGACAGACATCACTAACTTTATGCATAGTATTCAAGTCTTCTGTGCCGTTAAGCGGACACCTGCGGCACATTTTTCTACCAAATATACTGACCAAGTTAGTCCATAGTTGCTTCTCAAATGATAGTCTAGGCCATTTGGCAAACAGCGATATATTTTACACATAAAAAAAGAACATACCCAAAACAGAATAGGACATTGATATGGGATAAAGACATCCACGGTAATTTGTAGGCCAACTTTTAAGTTTTCCATAAACTTTAATCACCAATGGGTTATTTATACAGGAATATTTTGGACCGTACTCACTGATATTAAAACCACAAAGGTTTATAGACCGTATCAAATCGTGTGCATAGCGTGGGAACATTCATACGGCCTGTGATGCGGTGCTTGTGTGTCAACATTCTGCACCATTTTTTGTTTTTTCGGCTGAAATTATGTCGCGCTGTTACCGATGTTTAAATTATACCAAATTCTGGTGTCTGCTTCTACTCACGCAAGGTTTAAGTGATTGTGGTACCCCCTCCCCTTTTTCCTTCACATCATTTAGGGTTGAGGGCTTTTGTACGATAACAAAGCCGTACAACCATGCCAAAAATACGATTTTGAAAAATCTTGAGGGGCGTACTATTTGCTCAAAGTTTGTGCAGAGTGTATCTTTAAGTAACTTTATGCTGGGAATTCCCTAAATTCTTTTTGACGACTTCAAATTCGTATTGTTTTGATGTATATACACATTTTGAGCCTTATGTCTTGTTGCGGGTACGTTCGTAGACACCTACCACGTAACTCCTTCGCTGTGTCAAAAATATCAAATTTTGTAAAATTGGCCGCGGCCGCTCTTCAAAAACCTGTGCTGTTATTGCTTTAAATTTTTTTTAATCGGGTCATCCCCCCTTAACACTTTTGCCTTACTTATTTGAAATGTGCCACACTGGCATTTTAGTGTCACCACTTGCAGCCCTATCCCCGCGATGTATTCCACTTTGACAATTAGTCTTATTCTTCTTCCTAACCAGTTTGACAAATTATTACAAAAGCACTTGTCTGTGGTTGGTTTCGTGTCTACAGTTGTAGTTTGAACCAACATAAAGCAGATAACCAAGTCTAGCAAAGTCACCCACACAAAAACAGGACATTTGAACAATTTAGTTCTTGAATTCTTCCTTGAACTTGTCGTTGCGAGTATTTTTCCAATCTTTGTAGAAAGATTCCTCAAATGAAAGTTCTATGTGTTCATACCACCTATCCTGAGTAAACTAAGACACTGAAAATCAATTTGTTTTGAATTGGATCTAATAACTAACTTTGTAATTTTCGTCAATGATGGATCACAATTCTTATATCATTTGTATGCATGCTTCTCCCCCACAGGTAACCCCCCACCCACATCCTTGCTAAGGAACCCAGCTGAAAAACAAAACAACAAACTCCCTGACACACAGAGCATCAATGATGCAGTAGCCCTATAAAGGATGTCATTCAAAGCACAACTGTCTTTACCACAACCCACTTTAGTTATATTATGTACAAATACGAACAATGGCACTATTAAAAGGCAAGGGAAATTGATTCTTTGTTTCCTGTTGGAGGGCGCATTAGGTTTGCTTGCTGTTGCAATAGTTCAATTATTTCGTTGGCAAAAATATTTTTCTTAAAAACTGGATAAAAAAAATTTTAAGTGCTCAAAATATTTCAAGTCATCCTCCTTCAGGCCGGTGGCCGGGCCAACGCCGCACTCATTACTAGCATTACTTCCACCTAATATATTTTACACGCAATACTGAGGGCCAAAACCACAAAAACCAATTAGTGGAGAGGTTTGGACTGAAAAATTGTCTTGGCCATTACCTCCCCTCGGTACCAACAAAACGCAAACCAATTCTATTGAAGATAGTAATAAATAATTAAAAAATGATGGTTGTGGTCAAAAACTTGGGTGGCAGGGGTGTTTATGGGTCAAAAAATAATCACGTTTTTGTGCGACTTAAAAACTGTAAGAATATCATCAGGATTTCACGCTAATTCTTAGAAAACAAATTGTAATTTAGTCAGGCTTCACTGACTACTTCAACCTTCTGACATTTATACTTATAGCACGTTCCGGTTTTAACCTAACACTATGAAAGGGGTCTAGAATTCTAGCCCCCAAAATATACCTTTTTTTCCGGAACCAAACAATAAAGCACTCCTTTTTATTTACTATTGATAATCCATACAACGCAGTTACCTGAAACCCTTTATGCAATTGCCGTATATAAAACCTATAGCAATAACAAAAGGATACCATAAAAATAACACCGACGTTAATTTTTTGAACCGTAAAAATAAAACAAACTAATAATTTCGTATTCAACTTGTGCCGCCACCAAGTTCATTCTTGCATAGAACCATAATCCTGCCACCAAACTATTCAACCACAACCCAAATTTTCTTCAAATAGATAGAGATCTCTTCAATTACAAACGGTCCGGTTGTCCGTTTTGTTGTACGCGCCTGCGGGAGGGGGAACCTCGAACACCTAGAGACTTTTCAAGGCTCGGCCACACTCCGCCTAAATTTGGGGTGCTTTGCATGTGGGCCGGTACATGGGTGTTCCCTCAATGTCGACCCACATCGTCCTCGTCTCGTTCGTTATTCATACAAAAAAATTAAGACATAACCTTACCGGAGTTGATGTCTTTAACCAAAAAGGTTTTGAATGAACGACAAATTCCCTTGAAAACATATAACAAAATTCAGAAAATTTTGTTTTCGTCAGGATTTTGATTTTACGTGTTAAACAATAACGACGTCTAAAATTAGGATTTTGCCCCCCCATGCATCCCTGCCCCATTCTGTTCATTCTTAAGCGTTTCCCTGGGCAGGGGCGGTCAAGCTATACACCAGAAATTTTTGTTCTGTGTTGTCATACCCATTACCCTACGGCTCGCGAACTGAACTTGCTTTACCAAATTCAGATTTTTAAACACCTTTTTGAGGAAAAAAACCTTGCATTTTTTTAATAGGGTTTGTTGTTAATTAGGTACTGTATTCGAGATGTAGTAATGAAATGCTAGTGAAATAAGAATAATGAAATTCAGACTCATCTCTTGTTAAAAAATCCATCAGGATATATTACGACATCGACATTCTATCTCTTTCTCATTATTATCTGGCAAACACAACCATTCGTTACTCTCTAAATTTAAGACACTTGAATGAAAGATCCAGGCGAAAATAATACTTTTGCTAGTATTCTCGTTTTACTTCACACCCTCACAATTTTTGTATCATCATTCATCTTTAATCTGTCATTCCCACTAAGTGCGTTCTAATGGTACTAGTTTAAAATGTAAAGGCAAAGCTACGGACTACACAACTAATAATTTTTAGCAAAAAGAGTACAGTAGTGGGATTCTTTTGCAGCACAGGAAGCCTACCAAGATTTAAGAGACTATGTCATAGACCATTACATTCTGTTGTAACCCCAAATGCCCAAAAGTAGCCAGAATTCCAGTGTGTGTGTAGGTTTTAACAGAACGCTTGCCTGCAACACTGTGAAAGTCTGATGTCAGGTTTCGATTGTGAGGTCACAGCTTTAACCCTAGGTACAAACCATAAATCTCACCAAAATCACTGGTTAATGGATGAAAAAGCATTTTTTTAAGTCCAGAAATTAGCGATGACGTCATAAACCAATCGACCTCGCGTCATGGGCCCACGACAATCGATTGTGGCGGCCAGGGACAACACCGTAGCGTGCTATCCAGGGTCATGGGGCTGGGCCCACCAAGGGGCCAGGGTTCGAATCCCACCCGAATTTTGCGACTTTTCTTGTTCCCCTCTTTCCTCACTCCTTCAGTTCCGCCCGTCAGGGCGTAGCACGTTAAAGGTACATCTAATTGTCAAATCAGCTTGTCTCACAGACATTCCAAAAAAGGTCCAATATTTTGGTTCCGGCTACCGTTAAAGCTACTATTTCTCTCATATACCCACTTAGATCGAAATTGTTATGGATATCCACAAGATGTTTAGTTTGTATGGTTCACTGGTGACTTCAATTGTTACTCACCTTTTTATTTGGCCCTCGACAATATTAGGTTAATTATCTTTCCAGAGATCTAGGCGATGTACAACACTATCATGTTTTGAAGCCTCTCATATGTCAAAATGGACTTGAAGATCAAGCACAAAATTTGGTACATGCGGGCCGGGTTTTGGCGGCGGGGTTTGGGTTAAGCGTGATTCACATCAGATGAAAATTCTTAATTATGATAGCCATCCACCCCTTTAAGCTTTTCATGTTTCCATCGCTTTGTAATCAAATGATGCTATTATCCGGATTTCCTGAGGATTAATCATGTAGCTGACGGAATTAGACACTTGTTTGCTCCGCCTTTTAATCATGCGACCAGAATCATATTTCACAGAGTTGTCATCAGACTTACACAAACCGGTATACAACTTGCTCACTTTCCAAGTGGAAGAGGGCAAAAAAAGCATTACTTGGAAATGTTATAGTTACTTCCTATTCAGAGCACTTCCACTCATATAAATAATCACTCTTAATTTTTCTAACATTTTTAATACTCTCATGGAGTATGTGTTGTGTTCTAATAAATATAACTTAAGTAAATTATATTAAAGGACGATGTCAATTTTATCCACACAACTTTAACACCACCTCAAATTGATCAAGGATGTTGTTTACATATCAAACGCAAATTGCAACCCCACGGGCAAGTTTTAATTCGTCAGAGATCACTTCACAAAGTGGTTGTGTTTAGTATGTTTGTTCTTTTTTGGAGCTTTTAGTCAGATTTAGTACCGTAGTATGTAAAATCCAAAGTTTTACATCTCGTGTTTGTCCTCAGCAAAGGGGGGTTTGGTGGCCGGATTAACCTTCACCATTCACAGCAATTCCGGCTGTCCGTGTATTGGATTTTGTTTTTTCTAAATGCACTTTATTTTCTGTACCATTGCAAGGACATATATTGAATTATACCTACTTTTTGGGCATATTATGTCACTTGATATTTGCCATTTCCACGCGTAAATTCACAATCGCAATTCCCTAAAAACATATTTCCAGCCTGAAACAAATCAACACGTTACACTAGCAGTTGGACTTTTAGTTGCTAAAAGAATAAGGTCAAGTGTTCTTAACGCTTAGCAAATGGTTATTTATGTCGGGCATTTTTTCGAGACAGTTTAGGGGGAAAAGAGACGGCACCAGGGATCCTAAATCGGGATACACCACTAGTTTGGTTTTTAGGGGGGTTGATGGGGGGCTTAGTACCTGGTTTACCTAAAAGATTCAAGACCTGTACACGACACGGAATTCGCTACTGGATACAGTATTGATCATAACTTGATGTTAACTACCCACCATTTGACTTTTTGCAATTAATTTGTTGCGCCACCTTTAGTATTTCGATCGATCGTTAATATAGGCACATGTAATGGCTGCTAGGTCCGTTCACGCGATCTCGTTGAGCTGGTGAAGCTTATCCGGGGGCGTGTATCAATGATAAAGCACTGCTCTAACATTGGTGTTTGCAGGCGGGGTGGATGGGAGATTGGGAACAGTCAGTTTTTTTTTTACTTCTCTATTCAAACTGGCTACCAATGTACAGGACAGTTGGGATTCTCCTGTACCGGGGACCGATTCCAAATGAACCAGGGAGGAGGAGCAGCTATTCTTGTTTTTAATCACAGAGTGGCCACTACAGATCAAACTCCCAGAGTTAAGTAACCCCAGCCAATAAAATCATAGAAAGTGTCCCACCGGGATTCAAACCCTTTTCCCCTAATTGTGCACCACAGGCAGCACACTATAGAATTGGCTAAGCACGTATTTGATCGATAATCAGGCAATAAATTTATTATTTTGATTGTACTTAAAGCAGGTTCCGATATGCCAACCCCAAACATGGTTTTAATAACGTGTTTTTGCTATTTCATTTGTAAAATATTTTCAAACACAGTATTGGTCAGTTTCTTCGTGGTAAGGAATTCAACTATGCATCCCATTTTTCCGCTTTCACTATCCGAAATAGTGGTCAAATCTGTTGCACCCTTTCGTGGTAAAAAAATTTGACCATAGTGGAATAGCGTGATAGTTGATTCAGTTACCACGTAAACATTGCCCATGTTGTTTTTAGTGTGAACAATATTTACAGTAAGAAAGTAGGGACTAAAAGCAGAAAGACCTAAGATGTAAACTAAGCTAAAGATAAGACTGCGATTCGTAAACCAAAAGGACTTTCAACTAGACTAGAATTCCAGTGTCAAGGTTTGTAAACAGACGCGTTGCTGCCACAACTGGAAGTCTGATGTCAGGTTTCGACTTGAGTCAAGCTTAACCCGAGGTACAACTAAATCTCACCAAAAAAATCACTGTGTTAATTGAGAACAAATGCATTACCGTCCAGAAATTAGCGAGTGACGTCATCAAACCAGACTCGTATGGGCACGAAATCGCTGGCCGGGCTCAGCGACATCACCGTAGCGTGCTATCCAGGGTCATGGGGCCTGTGGGCCCAAGGGCCCTGGGTTCGAATCCACCCGAATTTGCGAGACTTTCCTGTTCCCCTCTTCCCTCCCCACTCCTTCAGTTCCTCCACGTCAGGGTTGGGTTAGAGTTAAAGGTCCAATCTAATGCAATAGCCTTGTCCCACAGAACCAAAAAAGTGTCAAATTTTGGTGTCTACATAAAGTCTACTTATTTTTCTCATTTACCCATAGATGAATTATGGATAAAAAGAGTTTAGTGTTGGATGTTATGGGGTGACAATGTACTCCATTGTGGGTCTCGACAATATGTTTACAGAGTACTCTATGAGATTACAAAATGTCATTTTTTAGCTCTCATAGGCAAAATGGATTGAAAATATCAGCACAAAACTTACATGCGGGGTTTTGGGGCGGGGTTTGGGGATTTAAGGTGATTCAATCAAAGATTGAAAAACTTCATATAATTATTGAAGCCATTCCACCTTTAAGCCCTGTTCATGTTTCTATCGCTTTGAATCAAATGATGATATATCCGATTTCGAGAAAATTAATCATGTATGCTGAAGATGAAGACACTGTGTGCCGCTTTTTAAAGGCGAAGCATCAATTTTAAGCGTAGTTCATCATATAGAAACACAGTAATAACTATGCTCACTTTAAAGTGGAAAGGAGGGCAAAAAGCAATTACTTTGAAATGAAGGTCTTCTCTATTCATGGCACTTCCAACATAAAACACTCTAATTTATCTAACTCCTAATACTCATGATTATTTGTTTCTAAAAAAAAACTTATATAAAATATTAAAGACTATCAATTTTAACCACAACCTTTTAAAATCACCTCTGATAAAAGATGTGTACATTATAAACTCAATTCCCAACAAGGGCAGTTTTAAGTCAGAGATTCATTCAGTGGGTGTAGTAGTAGTAGTAGTAGAGTAAACCAAAGTTTTTTAAAATCCCGGTTTGTCCCCAACGGGGGTGTGGCCGGATTCACCTAAATTCCCAGCACACTGCTGTGTGGGATTTTTTTTACTTGCACTTTTTTTATTTTCCTGACCATTGCAGTCAATTGAATTCTACTCTTTTTTGGCATGTATTTATATTTGCATTTCCATTAAATTCACAAAATTCCTGTAAAAATTTCACAGTAAAATAACAGTGTTTACACTGCAGTTGGACTTTTAAGTGCTAAAAGAATAAGGTCAATGTAGCTTAGCAAGGTTATTTTAACTGGCTTATTTCAGAGACCGATTTAGTGGGGCCACAGAGACTGCACCAGGGAATCTAAATCGGGAACACCACTCAGGGGTAGTGGTGACTGGTGCCGTAGCCGGTACCTAAAAGATCAATGACTGTACATGAAGGAATTTATGATCAGTATTTGATCAAAATATTTTTATTTACCCATTTGATCAAATACTGTATGGCCACAGTAATTTGATGCTCGTTCATTAGGCCATTGGTAATGGCTTTTAGGTGTTAGGAATTGTTGAGCTGTGTAAGCTAATCCAGGGCCGCATGTATCCACGATACAGATGCTCCTAACATGGCCCGTTTTGAGGCTGGGGTGGATTGGGAACAGTCAGTTTTTTTTTTACTTCTTATTCAAACTTGGCTACAATGTCATGTCCAGTTGTTGATCTCTGTACACGGACCCGATTCCAAAGTGAACTCTGGAGGAGAGCAGTATTCTGATTTAATCAATAGCTGGTTATCAGATCAAATCCAGAGGTGGAGTTTAAGTACCCGAATAAATCCCAGCAAGTGTCCCACCGGTATTCAAACCCCTGGAAATTTGCACCACAGGCAAGAGCACCCTATCCACTCCAGGGCCACGCAAGTATTGATCGAAATCAGGCAATAAAGATATTTTTTTTTTATAATATTGTTCCTAAGCATACAAAATGTTTTTTCAATAATGTTTTTGTTACACCACTAAAAACAAAAATGGTCATTTGACGTCGGTAGGAATCAAACTATGCACACTACTCCGAAATATGGTCCAATTTGACCCTTTCGTGGTAAAAAAATTTTTTGACCCTATTCGGAAATAGCGTTGCATAGTTGATTCCTTACCACGTTTCAATGCCCATGTTGTTTTTAGTGTGTACACACTTATTATTACAGTAAGAAAAGTAGTTACCTAAAAGCAGAAAGATGTACACTGAACAAGCTTAAGAATAACACTGTCAAATAACCAGACTTTCAACTAGACTAGATGAGTTAAAAAACCAAGAGTTCACACGTAACTGAGTTAAAAAACCAAGACTTTCACGAGACTATGAGTTTAAACCAAGACTTTTCATTTCACAGATATGAGTTAAACAAGACTTTCAACAGACTGAGTTAAACCAAGACTTTCACTAGACTATGAGTTCAAATCAAGACTTTCAACAAGACTGAGTTAAACCAAGACTTTCAACTAGACTATGAGTTAAAATCAAACTTTCAACAGACTGAGTTAAACCAAGACTTTCAACAATACCTGAGTAAACCAAGACTTTCAACAAGACTGAGTTAAACCAAGACTTTCACCAGACTGGTTGTAAACCAAGACTTTCATTTTTCCAACGAGACTGTGGAGTTAAACCAAGACTTTTTCAAAGAACTCGTAGTTCAAAACCAGACTTTCAACAAGACTAGTTAAACCAAGGGACTTTCAACTAGACTATGAGTTAAACCAGACTTTCAACTAGACTATGGTTAAACCTTAGACTTTTAAACAAAGACTGAGTTACTGAGTTAAGCCAAGACGTTCATCTAGAACCAGGGGTGGGGCCTACCAAGATAGCGTAGTTTTTGCCGTTCCCATAGGTTGGCACGTAATCACGAAAAACTGACAAATATTCTAAAAGTCGAAATATGTTTAATATCAATATTTTCCACTCAAATCCAGTTGGAGTGAAGAATCAACTCCAGTGTAAGTATTTTTTGTATGAATAACTTTCACAAACGGGATCCATTTTGAACGAAGCTTGTTTGACCTCATGTTCAATCGCTTAGGAGTCACCGCTATTTATAGCCGGCTGCGGACCATGTACCATGCCCGGTAACAGCGGGTGGTTGGTACCCGGTAGCCTATGCACCACGCCATGGAATGATTCGTTGAATGCATGGAGCAATCCTCTCATGTCGGTCTTTAAAACGATTTGATGATAGTTTTGCAGCACAATTATGCACCACCGCTAAAGCAAGGCATTAGATTGGTGCGGCTCTTTACATTCCGTACGGGAATTAACAACACCCCACTCCGCCACTCACTGATCTATTTATAAACGCGCACAGTGACTTCACTTCCTGTCACTGTTCAGGCTCGTCCAATGATTCGTTCGGCACTTTGCGCTATGACTGAAGCTTGGCCGCACCGCCTGATCTAGACTGAGTTGACAGTGGATATTAGCAATTTGCTAATCCTAAACAATCGTAAAAATCATAAAAATTCATATTTTTGTATTTTTGTTACTGGCAGTACTTTTATCCTGATTCTTTACTTCAAAATGTGCGGATCAACTTCCGATTGAGATCAAAAAAGCCTTCTCTGTGAATATCCCAGATGTTAAGTGTGATATTGTGCACCATGATCAATACATTTGACCTCAAACACAGACATTTTTGATCTTTGTTATTCTGTGCTAGTGTAAACCACAAACAGCTGTTTATTGTAGATTTTAAGACGTCATCGCTGTATGTCTATTTACGGGAGACCGGTATTAAAAATTTCCGTCCGATTTCCTAAAACTCATTTTTTTCACTATTTGGTGGTTTGTTTCTATCTGTCTACATTAAAGCAGTTTTATAAGGAATTGGACACACTTTATCCCTGATTTTAGTTACACAAATGCATGTCCACATTTTTCGATTCTCTCGCAATATCGCTGCTAAACCCTTAACCATTTACGTCCATTTACATCATTTTGGAAAGTTTACACTAACCATAATTCTAATTCCTAAAATGTTTAGTGCACAGTTACCTGACTCTGAAATTGACCCACAAGTCTAAAAACAGTCCTGTTAATGAAAAGAATGTTTGATTCTATTCCATTTTACTTCACAACAATTCCAAGAACTGGGAGCATAGTTAGCTTCTTTGAAGATCCCTGACAGTGATCTTAATTTGTTGCTTTTTGAGATTGAAAATATTCATGAATAAAGTCTACCACTGATCACAAAAATAAAGTGCACACAAAATATAATTTGTTTTGTTGGTTCACAATATGGATCTGGCACATCTGTTCAAAAGTTTTTTAAGTGAATTGTCAGGCCTACACTGCAACCAAACTACATTTGAATGATGGAAAACGGGACGTGCTCTACTTCTATTCTAGCAAAGTTTTACTTGGATTCCAATCATTTCACTCTTCTTCATAACCCCAATTCCACATACACTATTTTTTGGTGAAGAGCAAATCTCAACGGCAAGACCAAACCCGGGCGACTAGTCAGTTACAATTTATTAACGTCTGGATCTGGTGCCATTGGAAATGTAACCGTTTGATTTGCTGTCAAGATATTAGTGATTTAAATGCTGTTTTTTTCCCATAAAATCCAAAATAAGAAAATAACAGATTGCTGCTAATTGTTATTTTATCTGTTGCCTCTAATTGAAGGATATCTGCAATGCTTAATTTATTCTGACCTAACCCAAGCATGCATCAACTTCACATACTGAAAACACTTTGTCCATGTTCGATGTTGAGAAATTTCCCAGAAAAAGTTTTGACCCATGGGTTTCAGCAAGTGCGTACTATAAGTGCTGAGATGGTTCAACGGCAACATATTCCTAATTCCATAATGCTTTCCCCACTAACTTTTTTAAAGCAGCTTACTTGTGCTTTTGCTACAAATTTGCAGACACGAGCTTATTCTTTTCTGTTGTTTTGATTTGAAACATTTGATATCGTCCCTGCAAAATGTGAACCATGCTAGCATGTCCCATGGTCAACCATGTGGTAAACACTGTTGCTTGACCACATGTCAACCATGGTTTGAGAAATGGCACCACAATCCAACCTATGGTTGACCCTATGGTTGACCATGGTCAGCATGATCAAAACATGTTCAATGAGCATGGTCAACTATGGTAAAAATACCATGCTTGAACCATGGTCAACCATAGGTTCCAAAGAGAAATGTTTCTATTTCTAAGACTCCAGGTCACACAAAGAGGTCATCATCACATAATGTTGAAAGAGATTTAAACATATAATTGTATTAACAATTTCTGAAGCCATTTTAACATTTTGACATTAAAAATTCCTGGACGAGAAGACATTGGCCGTTGATCGTTCATTCTCGTGTATAGCACCTAAACTCTGGACTCAATTCCAAAGGAAACTTGCCAATCTCAATGACACTTCTCTGTTCAAAAAAGCACTCCTTAAGACTTCATTTATTTGTTTATTATTATTTGTTCTTTCTTGTTATTGTATTCTTTGTTGCTTTGTAGTGTCAACCGCTTGTACCCCTGGAAAAGGCGCGATAAATAGTCAAATGCCTATTTTATTATTATTATTTTTTACCTTTGATCTGGTTAACTATTGGCTAGAGAGTCACAGTTTATGTCATTGATGTTTATATACAAAATAAGCATAATATTAATAACTTATTAATAAAAAAAGAAAAATTAATGAAATTTGACCTTTGACCTTTAATTGTTAGGGTCACAACGAAAGATTCAAAGAAGATAACGTTGAGTTTATAATCATGATAGCACAGATATTGTAACCATAGGCATTTTTCAATCTGAACCTATTTTGCCCTTTTCGACACAAAAGTCAGGTGTCCAAGAGTCAAAGGAGGCAATTGCAATTCCCTGCTCACAGACGCTAACATTGTAACTATTGCTTTGGGTTGAGTATCAGAATAAAGAAAGAGTTATCACAAATTGTTACCCTTTTTCATTCCTACGCCAAACCTTACACTCACAGTGGAAAGCAACCCTCACATCTTTCTACTTTAAGAGGCATATAGCAGGAAGATTAAAATATTGGATCAGGTAGGTATCATTATTTCATAATTGTTTTCTACTAAAATTTGTGAGTGATCTGGAAAACCCGCCACATGGTGGGAAATGTATATTTTGAGTTTACTATCATGCAGAGTTTGAAATATTAAGTTTCCACAACGTTACTTATTTTTCTTTTGATACACACATCAAAAGTTACGCATTATACAATCTGACAAATACTAACGTACAATATAACAACTTTTTAGCCATTTTCTTTATTTTTTCAAAACTTGTCTGTGCGGACTGGGGTTTTTCCCAGAGCCATTCACATTTCTCCTCAATACACAGTGAAGAAATATATTTCAGCTGTTGTTACGTACAAGTATGATTTAAAGAAACTCAGTTGTGCACGGAGGACAGCAACGTTAAGAGAGCCCAACCAAAAATATAGTTGGTGTGTGTGCACACTGAAACTTACTCATTGTGAGTGACTGCTTATCACAAAACCATGCTACTGTCGACAAGGATACAATTTGTGTCTTATTCATTCCCTCAATTTCAGGGTGTCACTGCTAATCAAGAAAATTACAGATACAAGAAAGTGACAGGCGGCGCCAAACGACTGTTATTTTGGCAGTTTTCTTGTTACTAAAATTTTCAAAAGCACGAATTGCCCTTTTAGCGTCACTGCTTTGTACCACAACCAAGGTTAATTTGCACATGTGCAAATTGTGACCCTTTTCCTAAAACTGGCCAATATCCTTGGGACTGTCACATTGTAATTCCAACATGTACTATTTCAAATAGTCTGTGCCCCAGTGCTAACTCTTCAGGGCTATTTAAAGGTGCTTTGTTCCGATTATGGATACTGTGTCTCTACTTGATATAAGAGTTCTGGCACTTGCACATACCCATCAAGTACCGTGGGAAACAAACTTGCGGTTTTTGATGGTAGATTGCAATAATGCATGTTGCAAAGCCTATTTTCAATAATGTCGATATTGATGGTTTAACCACTAAAACAGCAAGTTTTTTGTTATATTGGGAATGAATGGATTTGAGGGCTCAAATTTCGGAGACAAATGAGCAAATACGGCCTGTCATTGATATCAAAATCGATATACTTCGGGGTAGATCAGGGGGGGGGCCCAAAGACGATCGAACACACCATTCTTTAAGTCACATTAAGATATTTTTTTAAATTAATTGGAAAAAAAAATGATAGTACTCCCCAGCATCTCTCCCACACAAACAAAACAAAAAACAACCACACATGCACATTACGGATATTCTAACGAAAGAGTGGCCTATGTGCCAAAGTCATGCCATTACTGTTGACTATCGGGTACTGTGATACAAAATTAACATGAAATTCACTTTAGAGATTGTGCATGTTGACTGAATTTATACCCAAAAGACACCTAAATTTCTGGACTGCTTAAACGTTTAAGTTTGTTCTGTCCACAAGAATTCTTACTCAAAACAATGCCTACAACCTAAGATGGCAGCGTTACACAACAAGCATCATCATTGCCACAGTCAAGTCAAACTTTGTAGGCACGTAGGCCACAATATTTTAAGCGATCCACAGGTGTGAAGAATGGGAGCTTATTGGGTGTTCGATGGGAGGGTGCAATATTAAGGAATTAAGGCTTTGTAGAAGCGTTTGAAATTGCCATCTAATTTGATTTAGCACTTTTCTGCTTATGTTTTGCACATTCATTGCACTGCGGATTTTCACATTGCGAGCCAATGAAATCTCAGCTCCCATGGCACAGTTCAATCGCTTTTCATTCATCATTATTAATTTAGAAAATATACCCTGGTTATTTTTAGTATGATACTCAAAACATGTTAAGTCAGTTCATTGTCGATCATATGTCCAGCTGCTGAACGCTGATTACTTCATCATGAAGATGATACTGTAGCTCAGAGAGTCAAGATGTCAGCATGTCTTTTTTTACCTACACTCTTAGCCAAAAGGTGTTGGAACACGACTGCACTTTTTTGTCCCGATTATTGCTGTATTCTCTTAAAAAGAGAATATAGGAAATCATGGCCAACTTGGGTTGGGAGCGTGAGAGCATTCTTATCCATACACCCCTCCCTATCCCCACCAATCAATGTTGGGTTCGTGTAGGGTGGCAAAGAACAAAATTTCAGGGATTCAACATTGTCAAGGGGGGAGAGGGGGCATTTGAAGTAGGCCTAAAAAAGTGTTCCCAACTGTTTGGGCTAAGGATGGTAGCTAACCAAGGGCAACGCTTTGGGTCATAATTGCCTTGCATACCTTTTAAAGGCTTTATAATGGAGGTTACTTGGAGATGAGACAGAAACCCCAACAAGGAAAAGAAAGTGAGAAGCGGGGACTGAGGATAGAAAGGGAGAGAAAATGAAGTGGGTAAGGAGTTGGTATTGAAGGTGATGAGGAAGAGAGCACACAATGCAGGTGAGTGGAGAGGCAGAAACCTAACAAAGAGAAAGAGTTTAGGACTTTAGAGCGGCACAATTCTGAAAAAGATAAATTACCTGTGTCCAAGGAAATAATTAGAGGTATATATATGTGCATATTTTTAACTTCGAGTGCATTGGCACAATTAATGCACGTGCGCTCAGTTTGACGATGGATAATGGCACAAGCCCCGCAGGGGCAAGTGCCATTATGACAAAGACAACAAACGATGACGACATCTTGTTTTTTTCATTCCAAAAAATAAAAATATTTTTATTTTCACAACCATAATCAGAACCAGTATGAAAATGAATATAACCGAGTCCACACAAGCCTGGTCTTAGGTCATCGTCTGTCATGTCTAAGTGGTCAAAGACTATACTTCTGGGTAAATCAGGGGGGTCCCAAATATGATTGGAACAAGCACCTTTAATTCCCACTCAAAGTATAATGGTATGTGGGATTCACAAGAACTTTTGAAAGGATGTAGTGTTTGTGTCAGTCTTTCATAGGTAACCAAGAAAGTGATCTGTGTTGTTATCAGATGGTACACAACTTTAAAATAAACATACAGCATTAAAAGAAATAAATGTTAAAAATAGTGATGATTCATTTTGATCTTGAATTCTATTGTAGTGTCCAAGTTCAGCATCTGGGTTAAATTATTAGTGCAAAAACCAGGTTAGTAGGTAAGTATCACATTGAAGAGTCACTCATCTTTATACCTTTGAACACACCATTACAACCTGGAGGGAGATTGATTACCCTGTCCCCATCTGATTGTGCCCATGTGTGCTTGTGCCTCACCCCCCCGTGGCAAAGTCCCCAGAGGCGAATTAAAGGGGCATTTTGTGATTCTAGCATCTTCTCTTCAAATGGATATCACTGAGAGAAGGGTTCTGTCCAAAAGTGTGTAGAATTTACATTAATTTGAAACACCGTGCTTGAATAGTGGAATTTGCCATCACACATTACAACACTATGAAAGAGGCTCCCAACAATGCGGCATATGGGCATGTGTGCAGATGGGCATAGAATGTAAACATTGTATAAATGTGTGCAATACATGTATGCTGTTTACATCTGTATGTGCAGCCATGCGTGATGTTCTATGCTGCCACATGGTAGTACATGGTGCTTGTCTGTGCTGCTCCAAGGAAACATGTTAAGTATCTAGTCTTGACTTAAGATGGCATTTTTACACACCGCATATATGTGGCATTATCTTGACACATGCATAAAAGCTGCGTCAGGGTTAAGACATCACTGCAAGGAGGTATGAAATGGACTTATATCTTTTTTAGGTGCAGTCGTGCAATTTGTCTGAAAAAATTTATACGATGTGAAAGATAGATATACAACTGGGTTTTCTTTAGGGATATGCGAGAAAAATGGTTGTGCTATTATTTTCTTGTTAAATCCAGGGACGAACGCAGGATTTATTGTTCGGGGTGCGGTACTTCGAAAAAGGTGATTTTTTTGGTGTAATTGGACCTTCTTAACCCCCCCCCCCAAAAAAATGGCCTGAAAATTTTTGAACATCACTAAAAAAGTGAACTTCTGTCAAAATTTGAACCTTTTATGCCAAATTCAGCAAAAAGTGACCCCCCCCCACAGGCCACTTTAATGCGCCTAGTTAAAATATAGGGCAATTCTCCAAAACAAGGCAGGGGTCCGCATACGTAATTTTTGAAAAAAAGTGGCAACAAAAAAAATGGCAATAGGGACGTTACGGAAATAAACAAATTGGTCAACTGGCCAGGAGCACTGTGCTTTTTTGTTAAAATCATTTCTATTTTTAATGAAAATAGGGGTCTCATTGCGGGTAATTTGTTCCCGCGGTACCCAATTTTTTTCCGAGCGAGTACAGGGTACACGAATTTTCAGACAGAATCATCAAAATACTGTGCACTTGCCATAAGAAGGGGGCTTATGTATGTACTTGCATCTGAGTATGTACAAAAGAAGACAAATCAAAATCAAAAGACACTGGCACAACGTATTAAACAAAAATGAAATGAATGCCCACACGCAATCTGCAAGCCAGGGACATGCTGGACATTACCCCAGCAAAAACCAGGTGTTTCCTGAACACTTCTCCTTACTAAACTCAATGAAGGATGAGATGATGACTTCAAGGCCGAAGATTTATGAGACTAAGATTAATAATAAGACATGTGAAAATGTCTCAAATAGAGGGACTAAACCACTCCAGATTCTTGTTTTTTTTATTGCATTCCTTTTGGTTCGGCATAAATTAAGACTTTATGAGGTTGGATTAAGGGTTATTTTGGGTACTGGGAATTGCCTGAAATTTTGGCTGGACTGGTACAAGGATATATTTAAAAATTACAATGCGGTTCCACGAATCCTGATAGTGTCTGCTGCCGTCGCGGTTTGTAAATGTAGGCCTCATACAAACTTTGGACCTTGATATGTGACCGTTAACCTCATAAAATGACAAAATAGGGTTTCATGTAAATCCATAAACCAAGTTGCGGTTCAAGTGAACTTTTCAATTTTCATTTGAAGTTCAAATTTACATTTTCAGCAATCTTACAAGTTGACCTCAAAATGACATTTGACCTTGGTAGTATGTGATCTTGTCTCAACAAATGAGGGACCCATGTGCGCATCATATGACCTCATTTTTGATTTTATTTTTAAAATCCATCAAAGTATGGGATCTTACAGGCAAATGAACTCGCCAATAAACCATAACAGACAACATCAACAGCCAAACAGTGAACTAAGTGATACCTATGTGATGACCTATGGTCTTCCTGCCTTAAGGTAAATTTTACCCCCTCCCCGTTTTTAATTTCTTTACTTTGATATTGTACCTTATAAACAGTCCAGATGTAGCCTACTTAGCACACACCTCTTTCTCTATCCTTCTCCATGTCGAGAACTAGGGGTATTTACAAACTTTTCTTAGAGACAGGACCCCAGAACAATTACCAATTGGTTTGCATGAGGTTTATGAATCAACCTGGACCTGACTCTGATTCAGAAGATACTGGACTGGTTCTCAAGAGACAATGTCAATGTTTTTTAAGGCTGCTCGGCCTTGAAAAACATGCAATGTCCTCCAAAAAGGATGTATTACGTAAAGGCAAACCAGTCAAAAGACTTAGAAGAATTTCGCGGTTCTTCGGACTTTCGCGATTCGTGACGGGGGGTTTGTTAGGTTCCATACGGAACCTTACCAGACGTGCCCTGTATGTTATGTTAGTAAATTTGAGAGCCCAAGTCCACCTACCTATAGGGCCCCACACCTCCTAGTTTCCTGTTTGTTTCCCTTCCTCCTGTTTTACTCCCTCTCCTGTTAAAATACCCCAGGGCCCCTTGCAACTTAAGTCCAATTACCCAGTGTCTTAAGGTCCTAATTGCCACAATGTCCTTTCTCAACTACACAAGATCCCCTTTCATCTGTCTCTGAGCCCCTTCCCAGCTGCCACCTGAGCCACCCTCTTTCAAGTCACTAAATTCTCATCTTCAACACAGGTTTTTCCCTTTTTTCACAACTACCCAAAATATTGGCCAATATTCCCAATACTCATGGGTCTCCGTTCCAGACACATGACTCTTTTCTGAATTCACCCGATTTATTATTCCAATTACCCCAGGTCCCACTCCCCCAACTATCCCATGTTTATTCTTCCAAACCACCCCAGGGTTCGCCTTTGACCGAATACCCATTTCATGCCTCTTACAGCACACCAGCACTGAGTTACTAATACTTCTTGAAGCATAATTTAGTTCTGAGGTCCCTTTGGGAAATCGTTTGCCTCAGAAGCTTAATTTGAGCCGAATTTGAGTGCTACCGTCGCATCTGCAAATTTCCTTTCAAATCCAATGCTAAGGCCCTAATTTAAAAGACAAAAATCAGTTCCCAAGTCCCTAAGTTCAAAAGGCGGGCAACACACATCCCTACCCATGAGTGCACCCCCCCCCCCCCCACCCCCGTCTTCGCCCATCTCACTCTCATACTCTCCTTTTTTCCTCAGCTGAATTTGAGCCAAGTTTTAGTTCAAAAGCCCCCTAGTTTCCTCCATTTTTTCTAATTCTAAGGGACCTGATTAAAAGACAAATCAGTTCCCAAGCTCTTAAGTGGGAAGTCGGCCACACAAAATCCGTTACCCAAAAAGGTTGAGTGCCATGGCTCGCCCCCTCCTCACTTTCTCTTGAGTCTTTACAGCCCACTTTCAATATAAATGTACATAGGATTCCCATATACCTAAAAAAAACTATATTGACAACCATGTCTGTTTAGATATCAAATTGGATGATTTTTTCTCATTTCAAACATTTTTTGGATTATAACTAAACTCTTATCCACAGCATAGCAAAATTATTTTAATGTGATATATTAGTTAGCAAGAAATAAACATGTTAATTATGACAAATAATATTATAGGCCCATGCATAGCAGGGAAGCCCCATGGAGCAGCGCACTTAAGTGGCCACGGACAAACATGATTCTAATGCTGTGTGCAACCATATCGTAAAACACAATATGGGACCTTGATGATCACATATTTATTTTTCTGCTAGATGCTTGTGTATACGGGATAAGTTAACACAATTCACACAATGTATATGGGATATTGGATTCATGGACTGATGGTTCTGCAAAGCATTAAGACACACAAATAGGTGGTTCTAATCTTTATGAGGATTAGAATATTAATCATTCACATATCCCATAACACAATAGATGAGACCTCGGACAAGCATGCTAAAATTGTGATGTTACACTATTTTACCAGCATTAGTTTGGATTTTGGATAATTGAAAAAATGTATTCTGGGGTATTGGCTTTGTTTCATTGATTCTTCACCATTCTTTGTCCACAATGCAAGTTTGATGAAACCATTCTTGCAAAAAAGTAACATTCTGGTCCAATTAAAAAAAAAAAAAAACTTATATTTTCTTCAGCAATACATTCCAAAATTGTTCTGATATGTTATAAATCATCCCCAAATGACTTCAGATTCCGATAGTTTATATTTTCACACTCTCTCTCCGAGCACCACTTATTATTATGTGTTCTCAAAATGATACCCCCCATTTAGGAACATGGAATATTCCACATTGGCAAGTTCTCTGGGTGTACTTCATTTCTTGAAACTACGGCCTCACAAATCGTCCAAAATTCCACCTTTTTACTTCCACAAAAAAAACAAAACAAGCCTTCCGGCCCTGGAGGACTTCAAACATAACATATCCAATTTATAGCTCCAAACACCGCTTCCTCTATCCAAAACCGTTAACAGAAGTCCACATTTTTTCAAATGAAAAAAGGCAGATACCTACCCCCATACGTGCACACTTAACGTCTTTGTCGGGCACATTTTTTGACTCTCAAAAGTAGACCCATTCCAATATACAGACTAACGTCTGATAACAAGCATGAATGCAGAGACGCATCCTGAAATGATGTCACCCTCTATGACCTAACAAGAGTATAATCAGGGTTGTAATCCATGTGCAAACGCATCTGAAGTTTGTTGTGATACTGAAAGGCAGCGGTCCGCAAGTGTAAACATCGATTGTTACAATTATACAGAGAGCAGACCTTCAGTCTTAAAGTCTAAATGTTGCAATGTATTATTATCCTTCCCTGTAGCTTAGGTGCTGTAAATTTTCCAATGGCCACTTTACAAATAATTCATTTCTCATCTCCCTCACCCCTCATTTTCTAGGGTTGGGTCAACAATTGTTTCTCCAAGATTCAGTTAAAACTCTTACAATTAAATGAATTCACATATCTTTTTTGCTAACATGAGCTTATTAGATAAAATAAAAAAAAATTGCAAATAATGATTTAAGTTATTTTTTTTATTTTAGTTTATTACTATTTTTTGCGTACTCTAAAGGGGGGTAATGGGGGAGTTACCCCTTGTATAATCTTAAACTAGAATTTTGCAGTTCTCGGCTAGGCACGCTCACAATATTCAGAGAAATATAGAGTGTCAGCTGCCTATTGTATTGCCAATCAGAACAAATATGCAAATGGCAGACTTGAATATGCAATTGCACAGTTGATGGTGGACAGCTGACATGTATTCAAATATGTGTGTACACTACCACCCACATACCAAGTTTCACGTAAAAAATTGGTCAAGCATTCTGATGGAAAGTGAAGGTTACTTTTGTAATTGATGAGAAATATACACACATTCAGACAGACAGACATCGCGCCAATGAAATCTAAGTTGTCTCTTTAAACTTTAGCTTGGCCAGCTCACAAAAAAGGCCCCTTTCCTTTTCCCACAAACATACTGACAGAGGATTAGAACTGTTAGTGATTACAAATACAACCTAAAAAAAAGTACCACAAAAACACCTACCTCCTCTCTTTTCAATGCACCCGGAGCCAAGAAAACCAAGAATTATTTCCGAGTGCCTATAGAGAAATCTTGTCTTTCCACTAATTACTTTGGAACTTGTGAGAGTTGCAACGCTCTTCCTGGTTAAGATAGTAATTTGAATGTATCCAAGTTTCTAGACACTCTACAGGGATGAAAACTACTGCCTTAAGTCAAGATCCTGAAATGGGGTTCAAAAATATTAAGATTCCATCCGTTTCAATTAAATGTAACGTGAAATGGGAGATTCAACTTCTGCCCAAAATGAATTTATCTATACTTGATTTCTGAATTCAGGAAAATTTCCTGCTGACATTCATTCCCCACAAAGACTTTCTTTGATAATGAAGGCCGTATACATTGAGTTAACATGTGTAAATGATAAAGGTACAAGTTGCAGTCCACCTTTCCTGAATAGACTATAGAAAGCACCTACCACTCTCTAAATTTCTTAGATTAAAACGAGGACAAATCTAAGTTTTGATTAAAATTTTTAATCTATTAGATTCTATTTCGATTTGATTGAAATTTTAATCCAACACTTCTTTAGGATTTGTCCCTGATAGCAATCAAATAGATGTAAGTTTTTGAAAGAGACACTGGCAAATTTGAAAAATAGTCGCCCTCAAGATTTTTCAAAATCGATTATTTTTCATAGTTGTAAGCGTTTATATTACATAAGCCTGCACCTGAAATGATAAGACAAAAATCAGCATCCTTTTGGTAACAGAACTATTTTATAATTAAATGGTCTCCGCACATGTCAGCAGACGACGGAAATGGCTTTTGACACAAGGAAAACACACGCATATGCATGTTTTTTCTACACCATGCACCCCGTTTGAACCAGTTCCTTTGACCTTTGTGGTATTAAATATAATCTATGATATCATGTAATATACACATTTGTGATATAAAATTTTGGAAACTTAAAGTTAGTCTATAAATTAACCTTTATGTCTTTAACCTCTTTTAACGTCCTCCTTATCTGTTTTCAAGTATGTTATTTTTTATTTGTAAATGTATAGCTCTCTCTTCCAATGCCTATACTATACTTCAAGAGCATTGAAGAAATCATATTTTTGGGAACTGTGCCAGTGCCGCTTAAGTCTAAGATTTTAGGAGAGCATGATCTCAAGACTGTACAAAACCATTAGCTGTTGTCTCTTTAGAGTCGGTTTTTTTTCTTTTGCTACCATCATCAACATGTCATTTGCTCACTTAAAAGTACAACAATCAGATATCGAAGGAAATGTCAGTCTTGCCCTTGGGGTTGCAAGATACCGTGTATCACCTACATCCCCACACAGTTTGTGCCAAACTTTCCCCCTTTGGCCTTTCTTATCTATTTCTTTTTTGATTGTAATTCAATCTTAGACTCCTCAACTTTACAAATATTTGGAAATAACCAGTTTTTTTTTGGATTCACACCTTCTATTAAGGTGCCAGCACAGCACATTTCTGTGCAAAACTGGCACTGGAGGAGGAAAGCATATAGAGAGGACCTCCCCCAACTGAACGCCCACTATTACTGATTCATTATTGATATTGGCAAAGAGGTTTCCAACACTAACAAATTTTAATCAAACCCCCCCCCCCCATTTCTAATGTAACCTCTACATGTAACATGAACGAACATTTAAACTATGTTTGTTAAAATGTTTCGTCACATTTTCCCTTCTGAATGGCCAGTAGTGCATATGAAAAGAGTTGTGCAAAGTGATAAACCCAGGGGGGGGTAGGACACGACCTTCTCGATTTGGGCATTGGGGATTTTCCAACGGTAATTTGGGGAACTACTACGTGCATTTACTATGAAGACTCGATCCCAGTGACATTTAAAAATCACTCTTAAACCCTTTGTTCAAAAGATATTATAATATCATGATAAGTAGAACAAATCTTGGCTTCAAATCCGTCGGGGTTTAGTGGATTAACCCGCTGCAAATCGTGTATTGCCACTAACGGATCATTTAGATTTAATATTCGTGACCAGACAGCCTAGTCTTTAGTCAATGCTGTGTGTAACCGTTCGATATTCGTAAAGATCGCCTCCTACCGTTCCGATCGTTGAAACAAACTAGCCGCACCTGGAAGTTGATTCCGTTTTGAATTTGCTGTTTGCTGTTATGTTGGGGCATGTCCTACCCCCCCTGGATAAACCATGAGTCCTTTTGTTTGTTTGTTTTTTTGCTTCACTGTTTTTCCGTATTAAAACATGAAAATCCTTGTGCCAGCTATTTGGAGGGTCCAGTGGCTCCTGTATCTTGCAAATATGGGAAAGGAAAGGCAAATTTGAACCATTCTATGTTCTCAAAATGCTGACACACACACAAAAATTCCACTTGAGTACTTTTACACATACTAACATCTCCAAGTACAAAATACAGAACATATTCTTCTGATTAAACTCAACACATATCTCTTCATTCTCTCAATATAGGCATAACGGTACGTATCAACGACGAAGAGTGGCCTTTCAGTCACCTGCAGAAGTCATTATTTCTTGGGAGAAAACCACATGGAATATACCACCTATAGCCATGTTCACACGGGCACAAAACTCCAAAGGTTTGAAACTCCGGGTGAAATTAAATCCAATTTGGAATCGAAACTTCTGAACTCACCCCAGCGACCATTCCTCTCCGCTTCTCATATCAGAGTGTAGACCGGAAATCAACACACCAAATTCGTGACCCGCACGAGCTATAGCAACCACACAAATTTGTCACAGGACACAGGTCGTGACCTTGCAAGTCACCTCCACTCACACACCCCCCCCCCCCCCCCCCCCCCGAAGCTGTCACACGGCACGACACTCCAAACACTGTTGTTTATCGGAGTGTTTTTCACCCCGTATTTTCTTTGGGGCTAAAACTCCGCTAGCCCATCGATAAAACTCCGGAGTGTAAACCCCGAATGCGTCCAACAAGTCAAAACCCGATTGACACTCCAGAGTTTTTTGAAAACTCCGGAGTTTCAGCCTCTGTGGGGACATGACTTAATGATCTAATAATAGTTTCTGTGAGAAGTGGAGCATCCAATTTTGTCTAATGGCTACCTCAACAGCATGTAAGACAGACGAGTGGAACAGATTGCTTGTAAATGAGATAACATCAAACAACCCTCTATTTACTGTCACTAAAATGATATGTGTAAAACAACATGACAAAACAGGTTTGGGACCAGAAGGCATGTACTTGTGGCAAGCGAGGCCTTTGCCTGTTTTTTACGCATTTGATCAGGCTTGGTGCCCAAATGAAGGATGCCACGTGTCCATTGTTGCATCAATCTTCGTAAGGGCATTTGGAGTTCAATTTTTACTTCAGACAAAAACAAACCAAAAGTCATCGAAAGACATGCGGTCAGATTCCTTACATTTTTTATTATCTAAAATTTCACGCCAAAGACAAACATCTAAAGTACACCTGGACTATTTCAATGTTAATCTGAGGACGTAATTCTGCAAGGGAATAATGCATCAACAAGTATTTGATTTTTTAGTTCAGAAGATATTAATCTTTGACCCAAGATTAAGGGTGAATTACTCTTTTACCTACAACTCTTAAGCCCCAAGGATACTACCCTTCCAATTAAAATCTATCCCTCGTCAAAGTCATCCAGGGATTTGACCCTTTACCAACCAGAACCCGTGCTGTACAATTTTCCTGGGCCTCGCACACCAAGGACTTTAGGGATAATCTTGGCATTCTCCTGACCTGCCTTCAACAAACTGTGTGTGCAGACCAGCTGATCTCGGGTTGCAGTTTCATTCATTGAAAAACAGCCTAGAGGTCAGACACTTTAGTGTCTGGAAAGCAAGGGCAAATGTTCAGGCCAGATTGGCTAGTATATCCTAGCGAATCGAACTTGGCTAGGAGTGAAATTTCACTCCCCAAAGATGAACTCTTTTAAACGCACTCTAAAATGTGTGTTTAGTAACGTAAAAAGAGCAAATTCCCACTCAAGAGAGTGACATCACTCCAAAAAGAGTGGGATTTCCACGTGTTCGTGTTTCCTCTTCGTTTCACTACTCAAAAGTGGTTTGTCCTCGTTTAAAAACTCCTAAAACGAGGGAAATCCTACTCTTTTTGGAGAGAATTTTTACTTTACTCTATAGAGGTGGAAATTCACTCTTTTTTTTTAATTACAAACCCTCATTTTGGAGTGGTTTACAAGAGTTTCACTCTTTTGGGATGAAATTTTCACTCGTGTACATTTAGAGAATCTCACAAGCTGCGAAGCTGATGCGCTCGCTGGTTAAGCCTTCCTGGTGAGTAATGATAAGGGATATTCGGGTGGTACAGCCAGTACTAGGTTTGGAAAGACTGGGCAATTTATTAGCCTCACTCAATTTATCTGCGGAACCTCTTCCCTTTATTGATTTTAGCCATTGTCATTCTCGGCTGGCAACAGAGCTAGCACATCTTAGGGTTTGAAATGTGCCCTAGACACACTGCTAAGCATTCAAGATTGTTATTATCAAGATTTCTACCTTCATGGAGTGCCCAAACCAACAAAACCCTACACAAGGGAAATGTTTAGGATTAGTCCCACCTTCTCTTGGTCCACTCTGTAATTTGATTTTAGCCAGGTATTCCAATGTAAGAATTGTTTTGTTTTTTCATTTCAAAAGGTCACTTCTGCCATCATCATAAGAACATGCACTAGGCTTAATTTCCTGTGGAAGGGTTCAACAGCTTTGGCAAACAAACGCATTGTATGAAGTTTGACCAACTGGCTTCTGAGGTGATCTTTGCTAAAATATCATGCAGTAGTAGTATAAGTTTTAAATCTGGTTTTGTCCCCGCGAACAGAGTGGCCGGATTCCACCTCACATTCACAGCAATACTTTTTGTGAGGATTATTGGGTAGCAAAAGAATTGACTGGATTCCCTTCCTGACGTCCAATGTGCTGGATGACCGCCTGGCTCTCAGAGCTTACGCCTTGTAGGTAGGTTCTTCATTTTTCATTCAACCAGGATAACCAGCTACCCTCCTCATCAGATTTCCTTAAATCCATGGGGGTGATGGTTTAACCACCGACAACCCGGCCCTAGATGGTTAGTACGGGTTCCAGGATACAGAACAGTCCACAAATAAAACATGACTTATTATAGAATGCTTTAGGGTAACCCTTCCTTTTTTCTAGGTAAAGGTACCCTACACAACCTTGAAGGTTTTATAATTATGAATGATGATATCAAGGTTTTAAACTTTATTTGCTCAGAGCCATTGAAGACCGAATGTGTATCAAGACAAGTGTTCCAGTGCCATATCCACCTTGTATTCTTAAGTTCCTCTATAACCTCTAAAGCTACTCAGGGATGCTGATTGGAGCCAAGGAACACCAACCACTAAGCAAATAAACTCTTGTATCCTGTGGCTTTTGTGTTGGTGATTCTAATTTTTCCATATAATAACTATGCTGAGTAGCCCCCTCCCCCCCCCCCTGTTTGCTGTCTATTGTCCCTGGGGAGGTCTTTTGGTGAAATTTCCAAAATGCTTCTGTGACCAGTGTCATTTTTTAAAAAATTGTCTTTGGTGAGATTTTCAAAAAAATAGGGGGTCGTTGGGTGACGAGCTGAAAATGGGGGCTTTAACAGCCTTACATACTGTCCCTGCCAATGGGAGTGCCTCCCCCATGGCAGTAACTTAACTTCTTTTATTGTAAAAAATCACCCATAAACCAAAATCCTACTTTCGACATTAATCATAAGATTGACTGTTTCATAGTTGATTTATACAGTTCTAACCAGTTAAGGGGTTATACAACAAGCACATACACATCAGATCCGATTTCTGTGCACTGCCAATCAAGTACTTGCCTCAATGTGGCCATCATCCGTATTTAGGGACATCATAGAGTTTGCATGTTAAAATGGTGTTGGCACAGGGTCAGATTTGGCCCAAGGGTCAGATTTAGCGCTAGGTCACCTGTTGAGAACCCTTGAAATCTGTATTTATGACACATTCACGGGTAATGGTCAAAATGTCCGGTTTTATTTCAATTTTGAGTTTTTAATTTAAACTAATTCCTGCTCTAAATGCTCTTTTGATCCAAACCCCATTACATTGGACATCTGGTTCCATAAGTATGATAAATCCTTGACTTTTTTAAACAATGACAAACATAAGATTTTTGCCTCTAATTTTAGTCCATTTCTCAAAATCATATTTTTGACTCTGACTCATTTCCTTTGATTAATGTCACAGTTATTCAAACCATTAATTATGCCCTAGGTCACTAGTTAAGCAAATTTACAGGAGGGAGCCTAAATCCAAAGCATGCTATATCTTACAAGTGTTTTCAAGCAAAGTGTACTGTTTTCAAAAGAACATTAGACACAAAATACACAAAATACCACATGGTATTTTGTGGTATTGGGTGGTTCAGTGCGCATAGTTGTTAAGCTTTGACAACACCATCATATTGACCCCTGAAGACCTTGAAATGACTCCCAACGAAGTAAAACCACAACTTTGTGCATAAAATACAAATAATTCCGACGTATTTGGGGCTAAGTATGCTCAATTGTGTCTTACAATAAAATCATAGAGGACTAGTTACAAGCTTTTGTCTGTGACAGTGTCAATTTTCTTTTTGGGGTAACGTTTTTGGCTCACAAATGTGATCAATATAGGCACATTGAGCCCACTGTGCAATTCCCTGAATGGGAAGGAAAGGCACTTTGGGAAGCTATTTAAAATTTTTATGAGGTCACTAGGGGGTCCATGTAATTTTCATATTCAGCATAGAAGGGGGTTGTTTAACTTTGCTGTGTCAATCTTGAAATTCTTCTTTCCAGCCCCTAGAAATAATGAATGGTCCCTAATCAACATTATGGTTCCATTTATTCATAATAGACGCCCTAATTATATTACTTAAGATAACCTTACAATTACGTAATTCCTGGCAAGTTAACTACAATTCAAAGCCAACACAGTAACATAATGACACCGAATCAAATGCCAGTTCCCTCCTAAACCTGATAAGTATCCTGCACAAAATTGTCAAGTCATGGTGTATCATAATGCCATTTGTTCCAAGTAACATCAGCATTCCCCACCCAAACAAGGAACGGCTCAATTTAATCTGCAGATGAAGCAGTGAGTCTAACAGGTCGAGGTGTGCCAATTGTATGGTGTGGATAACATATTTCACAAGCTGGGGTACCATCATTTACTTTTCCAGGCAAGCTTTCTTTCATATTTATCGGTCCCGCTTGATACGCTATTTTGTTATTGAAGCGAGGGGATTCATGGAAGCTTGTTACATGGATTTTGCTTTTACTAAGCACTTGGGAAAAGCGTAGGCCAACAAAAGTATCCTAGGGGTACGGTCCTTTTATTTCGGGATTCACAATGTTTTTGCTTAACTCCGCTATTTGAGACAACTGCTTAATTGGTCTTTGAAGAACATCCTTGCAAATCTCATCTTTTGTCAGGAATGACATTTTAAATCTTCGCAATTAATTTAGAATCTAGTGCTATAAATTTAAAGGTGGCTTGTTCCGATTGTTTTTGTGTATCGTCTTATCTACTTGGTATGAGAGCCTGACACTTGTATACACAGGACACCAGGTACCGTGGGCACGACCTTGTGTGGTTTTGATGATAGACATGATATGGCAATAGTGCAACACCCTATTCACTACTGTGCTAATAATTGATGGTTAACCATTAAATGGCAGTTTTCTTGTCAGTATCTTGAGAAAGCTGAAATTTCAGTACGACAATGAGAAAAATACAGTATTTCATTGATACAAAATGATCTAACTTCCGTAAATAAGGAGGGTTCCCAAAGACTAATCAGAACAAGCACCTTTAAAGTATTAAGGTAAAAATTGGCTAAGATCGAATATGCTGTTAACTGTCCGCTAGATTAGATCCTAACACATAACCATGATTAATCATGAATAATCTGAAATCATCATTTTACTACCATATTTGGCATATTGGTGACAGTTTCCTTGTAACCAAGTTCATACCACTTTTTTCATCATAGTTGATTAAAGATGACTACCAAAGATGACTTCAATGATCAGTTGTTTTGAAAGTAGAGGCAATATTGATCATGATTACCACTACATCCGGGTCACCCTGTCAGCTCCAACCAGTACTCAGTATCACTGACCAATACTTGGGCCTATTTGAAGCCTTTCAGTCCGGCACAAAATTTGATTGCACATGCTTAAATTTTCACTTCCAAGGGTTCTAAAACTAATAAAATGTAGTGACAATATTCACTCGGCAGATGTCTGCTTTTCGACAACCTGATTTTCAATGTCCATGATGATAAATATCATCGTGTTCAAGTAGAACTCAAGTGTTTTGGAATATTGGTTGTTGTTAAATAACATATATGAAACAACAAAGTTGTTTACATCACTATGGACCTATTAATGTTATCTATTTTTGTGACAGAAACTATCTAATGCCATAATTTCTATTAAAATTCCACCTATTTTTGCTTTCAACCGCAAATTATTTTACAGCAAGGATACTGGTGCCAGCACTGTGAAGCTTATTTGGGAAACTGTCCAATTTGAATACTGACCAAGGATAGGAATACGGATACGGGTGCCAGCACTGTAAAGCTTATTTGAAACTTTAGTCTATTGTAAGCTATAGGCCAATGATTCCCACCACTCACAAATTTTCATGAAGTAACTTCATTTAGTTTTCTTTTCTGCTAGAAAGCAACTTCCACTGCAAGAAATTCTTGATGTTCTCATTGTAGATAATGTTTACATTTGCACCCATCCGACAGTTAAATGAAACCTGGCCAATCAAAATGAGGTGAGGATGGGTTAGCTACCTTAACTCATGCCAGCCATCACTCCTCACAAGACATAATGTTAACCATGATCACTTAATCCCCTAACCTTATTGCTCCCAGAGCATGACACCTTTCAAAATTCTTAGCATATAGACTCATCGAGCCCGACGGCTGCTCATATCTCTGTCTGGCCTGTTCCGGCATGTTATCTGACAGTAATGAAAAGTTCTGTTATGTGTTTTCCTATTAGACAAATTAACCACCAACGGCAGAGCCAGTGTGATTCCACTTGCCATGTCAGCCATATAAGAGCTGGAGGGAGCAGTATGACATTCCAGCACTCCATCATGAAAAACTTTGGTTGGTTTGAGGAAAAATGCTCCCCTGCTGTCCAAATCCAATTTGTGAATAAGCCGGTCCCCCGGTCTTTCACTTCCCACAACATGATTGATGGGGGAAGGGTAGGGAAGGGAAAGGGTAAGGGTAAGGGGAAAGGTAGTGTAAAGGGGGGTTAGATTAAAGGGGAAGGCGGGGCTCTCCCATTGAGGGTGACTGGATACAGTTCTAGCGCAGGATGGCCAATTAGCACTATACATAAAATATTCCATGATTTTTCTTACAAATATACCCATGCATGAAAAATGAACTGCTGCAAAAAAAATGAGTGGCAAAAAAAAACTTAAAAAACAGTGAAATCGGACAATACCCTCGATCAGCTGAAAATCAATAAAATCCTAAATTTGACCAAAAACATAAAGTCCAGTTTTAACTGAAATTTTTGCTCTGCTTGATATACACATCTTTTCTGCTGGCTTAAAGAACAACAAAAACTGTTTGTATATTTAGCCATGTTGAATTTAACATTAAAGTAACACATTTGTTCAATAACTTAAACTTGGATCAAATAGCAAAAAAGAAACATACTCCAGTTCCATTCCAAACTAGAGTCACAAAATTTGGCGGTGCCTAATTTACGAGGGCCCCCACAAGTGTGGTTTAATCACATTTAAAATATGCAAATGCAGCTCATTAATATTCATAACCTGTCCAAAAAGTAACAACACATGGTCTTGTCATGTTCTATCACCGTGCCACACTAGAGGTTCATTGCCAAATCGGTTTGTCTATTGAGTGGGATTAATGAAAATATCTTCAAAATATGCAATGAGCTCATTATATTCATAACCTTTCCAAAAAGTATATAGCAGATGACCTCCATGTTCCATCCACTGTGAAGTTAGAAGTTCATGGAGTAATCCGTTTTGAGCTGTAGAGTGGATTAATGCTTTGCTGCCCGCCCACCCGCGCATCCATCTGCATGTATAACATAAGCAGAAAAACAAATTTTGTGTGGGGCCAAAAAGCAAGGGGGTGAAGCCATTCAAAACCAGTCGTGCCCGTGGCTGGGCGCTGACCTTTTGAATATTGCACTGGAAACCCGGTGAATAAAAAAACTCCACTTTGTATTTGAAACTTTTCCACCATTCCCATTTGTTTTTTCCCTTTTTTATGTTGCCCCCCCCCCCCGTATTGTGTCCTCCTTCTTCTTTTTTTTTCTTGTAATCCACACATAACTTTCAATTCGCTACCAACCAATCCGCAAACCTATTTTTCCCGTTTTTTTGGATTTTGGTTGCTATCTGTGGTGGTTAACTTTTGTCCTACCCATGTCCACAACGCAATGACATGAACGTCCAGTCGTCTTGAATTTAAATAAACCGCCTCAATGAATACATCTTTTCACTAAGCGCGCATTGCATTAGAGAAAAAAGAGTACTGAGCACAATTATCCATGTACACTATATTACACCTGCCACCCTCTACATATACATCAAATTTGTATCACTACCGATTATTGTATATGCATACGTCACCCACGAATGTGGAAGAAGCTGAGGCAGCCATTGCTTTCTATTGTTGTACTCTATGTTTTCCTTTTTGGTCGCGAAACATGCGAGACGATGAATTTCTAAAAGATGACGTAACGTTTGTCCTCTCTATCTATATAAACCTCTTTGGTCCCCAAACAGTCACACACAATAGTTGTGCCATCATATTATTGATGATATCAATCCATCCCCCCCCCCGCACACCAGTCTACAGTGGCAATTTCGTACTAAATCACTCCAATGATGTTCATTTCTAATAATGGCTGTTACTGCCCCTCCTTGCTCCAAATTAGAGTACTTATGCAAAGTTTTGATGTCCCAAAGTAACCAGCCTCTGTGTGTTTAATAACCCATTATCTACCTAAAACCCTTCAATTTTTCACTTTCCAAAATGGATTTCTTACCACCACTTCCCTGAAATTTGCCTAAAGAATTTTGATAAAACTGAGGTACACACTGTCAAATGCAGTGAACCCTTAAGGGAATCCCACGTACATCCCGCAAAGCAGCCTCAGCAAGGCACACATTCCTTGCAGTTACTAAAGACGCTATCTCTTCTTCCCCAACTGCAGTCCCAGACATACTGCGTAGGCATTCGGGGAGAAGTATGACTCAAGTCCATGTGGCGTTATTAGATGACTCACACTGAGCAATTTTTGCCAAGGCTTGCTCGGTCTGCCGATACCCTACACACATTCAGGGCGAAAACTACCCTCATATCCATGGGAAACGCAGGTTCTCTCTCTGCAAAGGTGAAAATTTTGAATTTTAATCCTTTTTTTCTCCCCGATATTCGCTAGTTTGCTGCACTCAAGTCGTGACCTATACTGACATCTAATTACAATGTAGCGGATGGATAATTTCATTGTTTGTTTTATTTCCATCCATCAAAGTTTTGGTTTAGAGAGAGCTAAGAAATTGGTTACCTCATGATCAGGCTGGCAAACAGTTCAAGACTGATCTCTTACACAGACTGTTTCTTACACAGAGGCCTTGTTAGAAAGCAGAGTGAGAAGCATCTTCTCATCTCAAAATATCCATGGGGTGACAGGGGTGTGATTGTAAAGTTACAAAAGTTCCCCTTGCTCTTTCAACTCACTCTTACCCAATATTCCCAATCTAATCCATTCTTCTTTAGCGGTCATTTAATGACCACTTTACCTTCATATGTACCCAATTTTTTGAACAATCTAGCACCAAATTATGTTTGTTCTAGGAACACAAATTTTCTGATTTTTGTTTATCTTTTCCAAAATAAGGTGACAAAAATGTGCCACCACATTGATTCATTTCCTTTTGTAAATCCCAATAACCATTCTACTGTAACGGATGCACAGCTAGATATCAAGGAGCAAGATGCGTATTTTTTTTTAAAATGACCCACCTCTCACAGGGAAAAATTAGTAGTCGTCCTCTGCTTTTTTTTCACTGGAAGTGAATAACAAGACAATACTACCTTCAAAAGTGAAAAGACAAAAATTACCAGAGGTTAAAAGATTTATAAGTGTCAAGACCCGAGCCCCCTTGGAATGTAATGCTGCATCCCTAAATGATTACTTTTTCCACTCGATGAATGAGAATGCAAATTTATTTCACTTTCTCCAGAGGTCTATGCCTATTCTCTCACTATACGACCTCTTTTTCTCAAATTTTTCTCCCTAACTCAGTTAACACTGCCAGATTCGTCCCAATATTCTTTTTTTTTTTTCAACACTAATTATGTGCGCTGGCCATCTTCCAGGAAAGATTAATAAAGACCCATCCTTGTCTACCTGGAGACTAAGTAGTTAAAACTTCAAAACAAATATAAATTGTAGATGTAATGACCGTTCTGATGCTATCCGCTTAGGAAAGCGATGGACACCTTTCTAACATTAACACCGATAGATGATATCTATCGCGTTTCTTACAACCAGTCTTGTGGCTCAGTTGGTTATAGCGCCGTCACTACTAATACAGAGGTCGCCGGTTCGAAGCGGCCAAGTGCATATGGGTTTTTTCAACACTTGTTGTGCGCGGCCATCTCAGGGAAAGATTAATAAATACAATCCTTGTCTGACTGCGAGAACTTTTTAAGTATTAAAACTTCAAAACAAATATAAATTGTATAGGTAATATTACCCGTTCTGATGCTATCGCTAGGAAAGCGATGGACCACCTTTCGAACTTAACCACCTATAGATGATATTCTATCGCTCTTTACAACCCAGTTTGTGGTCAGTTGGTCAGGACGAGCCGGCAATAGTAAGACGGAAGGTCGCCGGTTCGAAGTAGGCCCAGTGCATTGGGTTTTTTTTAAAACTTGTTGCGATGGCCCTCTCCAGGGAAGATTAATAAATACCCATAAGACCCCAGGGTTTGTGCTGATGGCCATATCAGTCAACCTCATTTCTCAAAATTAGACCCCCATCTTGGCAGGTGCCCCAAGGCGAGGTGGTTCTGTAATGCACTCCTTAAAGGGCCATGGCCCCATCACTAATAGCTCCGGCCCCAGAGACCCCATATTTTACCTTACCGGATGTAGTCTAATTTTGGGTCAGAAGACAGCTCATTTACTCTGTAAAATCTTAGGGCTAACTGTTGCTTTGGGATGTTTATAAGTGAAATGTGCCCTATTTTTGGTATAAAACCAATATCATCTTTTCACAGATCAATAGGGGCTTACAAAAAGCATTTTAAGCTCCCACATCAAAACAGATTGAACAATCAGCGTGAAACGTTAGAGTCGGTATTGGCAGAGATGCCAATGAAGTTGGAAAAAAAAACTGAAAATGCGAACGGAGCGAAGCGAATCTACCGGAGTATCGCCTCTAACGGGCCGGGGGTCCAGGTGTGGGGGTCCATGGGCA